>JAESUZ010002310.1:0-30075 GCA_017311185.1 Proteles cristata cristata
GAGCCACGGACGTGTGCAGCTCGATAGGAATGTTGGAGGTGAATTAAGTCAAAAAGGCTGTGGGGGCGTAATCCACGCTTACTAAGCATGTTAGCGGATCCGTTTCATAAACCCCAGAGGAGATTAAGGGTTGGAATGTCGTCTTGAAAACGTTTCCGCTGCTGCATCACCTGGTGACGGAATGTGTGTGTTTAACAACGACGATTACCCTTAATAGTGATGCTGTCTGCTTTTGTGATCGTTTTAAAACATGGCGACCGTGGCTTTCTGCACAGAGAACGTGGGTCTTGAATTTGATGTTGGCTTGATGGCCACATGCCTTCTGTCCACGTTTCGTGAGCGGACAACCCCAGCCCCGGGCCGGCTGGCAACCTCCTCACAGGAAGAAAGCAACGGGGGGCAGGGAGTGGCTAGTCCCACCTCTGGTGTTTTTAGAAAAACAACGAAACCACAATAAAATGGCGAGCCAGCTGGTCGGCCCTTTCACCAACGAGCAGCCTGGAGAGGGTGCTGAGCCGACTCACCCTTGACCTCGCGGGTGGCCGCGCCCAACAGGGGGCAACAGAGGGCGTGATCAGCCCCGGGGCTCTGCAGGGGGCAGAGCTCTGGGTAAAGGGGGACGCGTGTGTAGGAACGGCCGGGCGCATGAGCGGGAGAGCACGGGACCCCACGGCCGCCAAGGCTGCCCCGCGGCCCTGCCGCGCTGGATGCAGGCACCTCCTCACGTCGCCCTGGATGGACCGGGTCGAGGGGCCGCCTCCGGGCCCTGTTGCGGGGGAAGGTGGCCCTGGGGAGAGGAGGCCCTGGGGCGGATAGACAGTCGGGACCTGCCCCGCGCAGACTGACGGGAGGAGCTGCGAACGCGCGCCCGCCAGAGAGGAAGGGGTGACCTGATCTTCCAGCATCAGACGTGCCTGGCAGACCTGATGGTAACCAGGAAGAGGTCAGGGAAAGGGGTGGGCTGATCCCAGCAGCCCCGGGACAAGGCCGGCCCCTCGGAGGTCACAGGGACCAGGCTCGTGTCCCTGCAAGTCCCGGGTCCACAGGGCAGGTGGGCCCCACTGACCCGAGCTGGCGCTGCAGTCTCGAGCCTGGATTTCTTCATCTCAGGGAAATCTTAGTGTTTGTTCTCAAGGCGTTCACCTGATTGGGCGAGGCCCACCCACACCATGGAGAGTCATTTCTGAGGGTCAACTGATGGCAGATGTCATCCACACTCCCAAACACTCCACAGCAACACCCAGATGAGTGTCTGACTGAATCACTGGGGATGACAGGCTGGTCAGGCTGACACACAGCCCTGACCGTTGCACCCCGTGAGCCAGGATCGAGCTGAGAGCCTGGAGGCCACAGGGCCCTCTGCTCGTCCCCGCACCCTGCTTCCTGGTGGCATCTCCCTGCACTGACGGGACCTCAGCACTCTAGAGCTGGGTCTTTGAGTCCCCGCCCACCCTGCCCTCAATCAAACCAAGGCCCCGAGAGTAAGGGACGTGTCCCGGGTCCCACGGCCAGTTTTGGGCAGACCTGGGCCAGTGTCTCCTGCAATCGTCCGAGTCATGGGAAAGGTGGCACGTGAGGCCAGCCCGGGGGGCCACGATCATCCGCTGCTGTCCTCTCCCACGTGGTCGTTTGGGCGGGAGCTGCCCGTGGCCGGCCTTGCTGACCCGGATGCCGACTGTAGTTTTGTGGACACCAAGCAGCATTTCGTGGCTCTGGCCCCAGATGGCAGCCACGGCCACGGCGAGTCCACTTACACGGAGTCCGCGGGGGGTCGTGCGATGAGGAGGAGGGTTTGTGCCGCATGGGCAGAGGCCATCACTCCCAGGAACCCCGCAGGCTCCCGCTGCCCCAGCTCCGTGGCGTTGGGGGAGCCAAGCGACCACGGCCCACCCACCCTGGGTGAGAGCATGTGGCGGGCACGGGGCCAGTGCACGCTGGCCCAGTGGCGGGAGGCCCAGAAGCAGGCGACTCTGGGCGGGGCTCACCCTCGGGGCCTGGAGACCCGTCGTCCAGAACAGGGGGCTCAGCTGTCAGGGCCGCGGGAACCCCCCCGGAACACAAGACGTGCCGCCTGCCATGGCTCTCAGCTGCTGCTATTGTGGGGCCAAGGGTGGGCTTCAGGTGCCCCGTTCCTGACGTGGGGACCGTGCTTGGTCACCTGCCTTCCTTGGGTTTCCGGCTGTGCCAGCAGGCGCCACACTAGGTGATGGCCTGATGCGCCGGGTCCATGCAGTCGGCCCCAGCCTCTCCGCGGGGCTCGGGGGACACGGTCCCCGATTCCTAGTGCACTGTGAATGCCGGGTCCCCCGAGCCCCGTGAAAACTGAGGTGCCAAGCGACTGGGGGCTGAGGCCACGTCCTTCTCTGCGGCCACAGCCGTGCTGTCCACTCATACAGCCGCCGCCACCGTGCCCGGCCCTGTGCCCAGCCCCGCAGCGGGCGGGCAGGCCCCGGTCCTGACCTGGAACGTGGACGGCTTGCGACCACTTCCCTCGCTACCTGTCCTCCAGCTGTGTGCGGGGACTCGCCGTGTCCCGCGGCAGCACGGGGAGCCGGGCCCGCCACGGCGGAGCCCCCGTGGTCAGGAGGCTGTTACAGGACCACGTGTGGGCAGCTGCCCCCGCCCGTCACCGGGCTGTGCGTGTCGTCAAGGTGACAGCTTGCGGGCCGGCCCCCGACCGTGGCAGCAGTGGCCAGGCACCGGGCTGCCCCCTGCACGTGCCACAGCCCTGCCCACACCCCGCCCCCGCTCACGCCCCCACCTGCCTGCAGAGGGTGCTGTTCTTTCTATCCCAGGAGCGAGGACAGTGAGGCACAGAGCGGGCAGCGGCTGTCCCAGGTCACACAGCTGCCACGACAGAGCCACAACGGGTCCCGTGGTCATGGCACTGGGGCCTACGCCCGCTTCGTGATGTGACCACGTGTGGACCTGCCTGATGAGCCACCCTGAGATTTAGTGGCAGGCGACAGCAAGACCTCCCTGTGCTCGTAAATCTGCACCTGGGCAGGGCGTGGGGGCAGCGGGGCCCACCTGCAAGACAGGGCACCGCTGAAGGCGGGCGGGTGCGTGCTGGCCGCCGGGGCCTCTGCGGGCCTTCCTCCCGGATGCCGCGGGACCACGGAGGCGGAAACAGGGAGCCCCCAACTTCTCAAGACCCAGGCCCGGACGCTTCCGGAGGTCACTGCTGCCTCCCTGTTTTGCTCAAGCCCAGAAGTCCTGGTGGAAGACGGACAGACGCCCCCACGCCCCTCAGTGGGGGACCATGGGAGAACGCGGGGCCCCATCGTCTGGCCACTGACCCGCCCAGAGCTCTGCACGTGGCAGAGGGGAGGAGTGGCACCTGTGTCCTGGGCCAGCCCCGGCCCTCTTCCCTCCCCGAGCTGCAGCGGCCTCGCCTGCAGGGTGACGGGCAGAAGGCTGGACCTGGCGCCCCACAGCGCTCTGTCTCCAGGACACTTACGCCTCCCCGGAAACGTGTCTTCACGCATCTCCCTGCAGCCGGGAGCACTTCGGGCCTCCGCGAAGCAAAGGGTCACGTGCAAGTCAGAAACAGTCTCAAGTGGCCAGTGTGCCCGTGGGTCTGCTTCCGAGCTCGGCTCCACCCTGGGACCAGCCAGTGGCCCCGAAGGGTGCGCACAGAGGCGCCCTTGGGTCCATCTGAGGCCCAGGCCCGACGATGATTGCCTGGGACGCATGTCAGCTCCCGATTCGGTTAAGCCACTTGTCACGCGTTAGCAGAAGGCATGGTGCCACGGCCAGCAGCCACAGGATGGCCACGGCAACCCAGGAGCAGCTCCCCAGGCCCGGGCAGCGCTGCGCGCACTCCTTCGGTGTCCGGCTGCCTGAACACCCACCTCTGCCAGCGCTCTGGTCCGAGCGGGGTGGACAGCCCCACTTCACAGACACAAGACTCAGCCACTGCCTATGGTCGGGTGAGAAACCACGCCCGGCGCTGGCCACCAACCACGGCCACACCAGGCTCCCATGCTTCAGTTCACCAGAACCTGATAAAAGTTCACTTTAGTTCGCTAGAACTGGCCACATCCCAAACTGCCTCCCGTGGTTAGTGCAGACCTAGAAGGTTCTTTCCTCACAGAAAGTGCTGTGTCTCAGCCACGGAGATGGCCGGTCCACAGCTCCACGCCCTCTGTCTCCCGTGTCCGAGTTCCACCCGTGACCACAGTCCCTACAGGCAGGCGTCAGGTGCCACCACCGTCCATGCCCAGGGTGAGGCTGAGGCCCCGCTCACCCCTCCCAGAATCGGGCACCGGGCTCGGACCCAGGACGTCCCCGCAGGCCACGTGGAGGCGGCTGTCGGGGCCACAGCAAGAGTCTCGGGGCTTCTCTTAAAACATCTGCTCTCGTTTTATGCCCAAACAGCAGTGGACACGCCTCCCCAGTCAGACGCGGGGGCCGGGGAGCCCGGGGGCCGGGAGAAGGCGAGGTCCCTCTGCCAGCCACGGGGGCATGGTGGGCCTGGGTCCCTGGCGCCAGAGCCAGGAGGGGCCTCGACGGCTGCCAGTCCTGACACAGCGAGGCCTGCCGTAGCCGCCCCGCAAGCCTGCAGGGGGCCAGGCCACCCAGGTCCCCTGGGCGCCACACGCGCCCTTTCCTGATGCAGCCTTACCCTGGTCTCCCTCCCCTCCCCGCAGGCGGCCCACGCAGGAGAGGGCAGAGCCCCCTGGCCGTGGGTGGCACGGAGCAGTCATGAACCCTCCTCTGCCCAGCAGTGGCCGTTGCTCCTGACGTCACATCCCCCTCCCCTGGAGGCATCGGGGCCACAGGGCATCTGGGGTCACCGGGATGGAGACAAGTGATCTGTGCCTGGGGGGGCCCAGCCCTGGGGGGCAGGCGAGCCTCTCCTGCCATGGCTTCCCCCCCACACGCACCCCAGTCCTGCCAGGCCGTGACCTTGCACCGCGATGACGCCAGCAGGAACAGGGGGCAGAGAGGCCACAGTCCTGCCTCCTCCCCCCCCCAAGACGCCGCCACAGCTGAGACGGACTTGTTCTGCTGAGCGGTCTGAGCAGATGCTGCCTAAGGCTGACACAGCACCTCCACGGTGTCCTGGACCCTAGTCCCCCCTGATGCTCTTGTTTCCTCAACCCCCAGCTTTACCTCATGGCATAAGATAGCTGCCTCAGCTCCTGCCCTCACACAGCTCTTCTCTGCTCCCCCAGATCCAGATCCAGGTGCAGGCAAAGGAGGGCAGCACCTGGTGTCGCACAGGCCATTTCCACACACTGGCCAGAGCCAGGCACACGCCCATCCAATTGCTAGGAAAACTGGGAGATGGAGGCTTCCTCTGGGCCAGGGCCCATGGAAAGTTCCAGAAGACCATGGGCAGTAGTGGTACCACACTCCCTCAGGGACAGCTGTGGCTCCTCCCACAGCAACCGCCAGGTGGTAGGCACCGCATGGGAGAAACAAAACTGAGTTGGACGCACCGCGGGCGCGGCTGGGGGGGCCGCGGGGGCGGCAGTGGGGGGGTGGCGGGGGCACCGGCTCACGCCCAGGGCAGACTTGCTCCCCGCCAGAGCTGCAACTGAGACCTGCGGAGGAGACAGAAGGCTTCCGGAGGGACAGGGCGGTGGGTGCAGACGCTGTGTGCTTGGCCAGAGCCGCACGGCCGCGGAGGGAGGGGGAGGGAGGGCCGACGGCGGGCAGGCCCTCCACGCACCGCGGGGTCCGGGGGTCGCTGTAGCGGGGTCATTCAGAGCACACTCAGAGACCACCCGCCTCCAAGCTTCCTGTGTTTTGTTGAAGTGCAAGCGTCTGGGCCCTGCCCCCGACCCCCAGCCAGAGCCCAGGGGAGGCGCCCAGGGTCCGCATGTTAACCGGAGCCACTGAAGACGCATGAGCGGGGCCGGGGCACAGTCACCGCGGCTGTGACCTGGGCAGCGGGGAGCGCGTCAGGGCGGTGCTGGGGTCCCGGGGGCCTCGACGCTCCACAGGCTCTGGTCCCTCAGCGCGTGGCAGAGCCGCGAGAGGGAAGGTCTGGGGAGCACGGGTCCAGATGTGGAGACAGCGGGCAGGTGAGAGGCAGGCGGTGATGGAACCCGTCAGTCACCGCTGGTCGGGACGCCGTGGAGTCGCCCTTGAGCGGCCCCGGCACAGCAGGCAGCGTGGGGGCTGGGCCGCGTGGGGGAGACTGAGCCCCCTGCTGAACGGGGCCGGGTCAGAAGAGTGGTGGGGGAGGGCCTGTCCCCGTGGCCCTCAGAGGTCCTGCCTCAGAGGTAAGCGTCCACGTGTCCCAGGGTGTGGCTCCCAAGTGCACCTGCGTCCTGGGAACCCCTCGGTCCCAGACAACGTGGCAGCTGGTCACTCCCGCTGGAAATTGGTTCTTATTGGAAATAACCAGTCCCTCGGCTCTTCCACGGAGTCCAGGAAAAATTTCTTAGACAGCATTTGGGCTTAAAAGTTCATGGGTCCGAAGCAGGAGAGCACACCCAAGGCCGTGAGGGCTCAGAGCTTACCCAGCATGCTCTGAGAGCTCATCACAAGCCGAGGACCAGGAACCATCCGGATGTCCGTTGGCTGATCATAGACCAAATGCAGCACATTCACACGGTGGACACGACAGCCACGAAGCACATCCACGTGGTGGCACAGGACTCAGCCACGAGGCACGGCCACACGGTGGACGTGACAGCCACGAGGCACGGCCACGCGGTGGACGTGACAGCCACGAGGCACGGCCACGCGGTGGACGTGACAGCCACGAGGCACGGCCACGCGGTGGAATCCAACTCAGCCACCAAGAGGAATGGAGCCTGATGGGGGCGACGGCACACATGGACCTCAGGCGCACGTGCCACGTGACAAGCCAGGCGCAGAGGGCCACACGCTGTCTAATCCCACTTCTGCACAGTGTCAGAGGTAAATCCGCAGAGACACAAAGCAGAGCGGGGACCCACAGGGGCTGCGGCAGAGGATGGGACCGACTGCAAAGCGGGGGACTCCTTCAGGATGAAGGAAACGTTCTGGAATTTGATAGTGAGGGTTGCACATCACAAGTGTGCTAGAAACCTGAACTGTGCACTTCAAAAGGGATATTTGGACAGTCTGTGACTTATGTTTCAAAATAAAATAAGCCAAAAAGTGAAAAGCACAGGATTGCCCATTTCTGGCAGGTCTTGGGGCTGTTTCCTGGACCCCCTGGGGCGACGGCAGGTGCACACCACCAGGCCTCGGCCCCTGCCTCTCGTGGAAGGCCTGGGCGGGGGCCACGGCCCTGCCAGGCAGGGAGGCCCCGGGAGTCCCGCTTTCCAGAATGCTCTCACGTGCCATCAGTGTGCGTCCTCGGTTCTGAAAACTACACAAATTCAAAGAGTGATAATAAGCCCCAAGCTGTTGACAGCGTTCCGCGTGGTAAGAGAGAAACGTCCTTTTCTGTGGGTTTGACTCTTCCTCCCACTGCGTCCTGCCCTGTCTTCACGTCGCGGAGGGTGGAAGGGTCCCGAGCAGAGGAATGTGTCCGTCCCTGGCGCGTGTCCGGGGGATGGGGACCGACAGGCTGGTCCCGCCTGGGAGCTGAGCTGGGGGAGGGGTGGGGGGCGTCCAGCATGGCGGCTGCCAGGCCAGGTGATGGGAGAGGACACACCCTCCCGTCCACTCCTTGTTTTGGGAAAACAGCTAGGAATTCTGCTGGAATGAGGGAATTCAAAGAATTTAGGAGTTTCTAGCCTGGATCAGCCTCTCGCCTTCCTGGGCGGGCGGGAGAGACCCCAGTGCGGAAGAGGCGCGGGGCCGGAGCCGGTCTGTGCCTTTGCCCCAGTGCCCTCCGAGGCCGGCCGCGCCCGGGCCTCCGGGGGGTCGGAGCCCACATGGAGGGTGGTTTCGGTGCGGCTCTCGTAACGGGGCTGTGGCCATGGACTCGGGGCCATGGTTTGCCTCCCGGGGCCTCGTTCCTTGGAGACGGCCTCGGTTCTCGGATCTTCCCTTCACCCAGCACCCGTCCAGCCCCCGCACCGCGCCCGGCACTCTGCCCACTCACCGGGGGCTCGGCGCCCGGCCGCTCAGACCAGCCGAGTGAGGAGCACCGGCCGCCCAGCCCGACCCGGGCTGTCCCCCAGGGGGTGGGGGCAGAGGCACCTGGAGGCTCCGGCGAGGCGTCCGCAAGCCTCCAGTGTGACACACCTTCCACCGACAGAGCCCCTGGAGTTCCCCTAAGAGACCTGGATCTCAGCAGCCCCCCAGTCACAGACGTCACCGCGGACGTCACCGAGGGCCGCGCGTCCTCCCCCAGGTCCCCCGCGGCCAGGCCAGCGCGGGGCTGAGACGAGGCCCACGTGCCAACTGCTGGCCTCAGCGGGTGCGAGTGCCCACATGGAGGGGGCGGATGCGAGACCACAGCCTGAGGGTGACCTGCCGTCCCGGCTTCAACCAAAGCTGGTGTCCCAGGAGCCCCCTCGTTCCAGGCAGGCTGGGCTGGGGGCCGCCCGGAGCCTGATTTCCAGACTCCTCCACGAGCCGCCCAAAGCCGGCGCCTGCAGGACAGCCGGCTGCTCCTTCACCCGACGCCGGGCCTCGGGCCCCACTGTGTCCCAGCGTAGGGTCCCAGCCTGTCCTCACTGCCACAGCCCTGTCGTTCGCCCTGAACCTCTCCCTCACCCGGCACGTCTGCCGGGGGGCGGGGGTGGGGGTGGGGCTGGCATTCCTGTTTAGGAATTTCACACTGGCTTCTAGGAGTGGGCGTTGTAAGTGAGGCCAACCTGCGGAGCCTTTGCCCTTATTTGGAGCCATTTTCCATCATTTTCAACCATAATTTTTCACCCACCCACCCCCAAATTAAGAAGAGTTGACATACCAGGGAGAAGCATGGGGAGGGTGGCCCTATTTGGGGGCACCCTCATTGTCTGGTCCATCTCTCACAGCAATCCTATGAAGTAGGGGCTTTTCATGCCCGTTTGATAGAAGAGTAAACTGAGGCCGAGTGCCAGAAACTCAACCAGGGCCCCAGCTGTGTGTGCTGTGGTTGCTCAGCAGGTGGTTCATCCCTGCTAAATTTAGCACCTACCCACCTGCACCTGCCACTGTTGGGCACCACACTTGGCACCCAGGTAAGGCTGTACCTGCCCAAGAAGTGCAATCTGAGGGAGCCCCAGCCATGACCAGCCTCATCACCACCATCCCCATCATCACCACCATCACCACCATCACCACCACCATCACCATCATCACCACCATCCCCATCATCACCACCATCCCCATCACCACCATCCCCATCACCACCACCATCACCATCATCACCACCATCCCCATCACCACCACCATCACCATCATCACCACCATCACCACCATCACCACCATCACCACCATCACCACCATCCCCATCATCACCACCATCACCACCATCACCACCATCACCACCATCACCACCATCACCATCATCACCACCATCCCCATCATCACCACCATCACCACCATCACCACCATTACATCATTCACATTTCCCTTGTGGAGATACCCATGAGTCCTGGAACCTCAGGTCACAGGCTTTGGGGACAGTCCCCTCTTTGTCTGCGGGAAGACTGAGGTCCAGCGTGGCAGCATCTTGTTCACTGGGGCTGGACCTAGCCCTGCCCCCGGGGCCACGGACCCCCCCCCTTGTCATGGGCATCGGAGCTCCAGAGTCCCTTTCAGCAGAGGAGGGGTCACGGCTTTGGGGACAGGCTCCTGCCACCCCTTCTTTGGTGTTCGCTAGTCGTCAGCAAAGCCACTGAAAGAAAATCTCAGAAACAAACAAAACTGCATTTTCTGACAGACGAAGGATGGAAAATGAGTCATCGAGAACAGCATTCCACACGCGCCGTCCCGGGAGGTACTGGGGGCGGATTTCAGCACAGCGTCCAAGATCGCTGCGGACTGTTGAGGGAGGGTGACGCTGTCCGTGGGGGGGCGGGGGGCCTGGCCGCAGCGCCTGGGGCCCAGAAGCACCCGTGGGAACCCTGGGCGCAGCCGTCAGCTTGCACGGCGCCCGGCCCCTGGCGGCTCTCTTGGCTGCACGTTGCCTGCACGCTGGGGCGCGGCCTCGCGGTACTCACAAGCCTCACAAGCCTCACAGGGGTTGGCGTTGGGTCCCACTCCGGTGCTGAGTCCGGTGGCCCGTGGGGGCCGTTTAGTAGGACAGACCCCTTCTGTGCGCCTAGTGCAGTGGCCACCAGGGGTGTGCAGGGGGGTGGCGGCAGGAAGGCACTCCCCGCCGAGCCCTGTGTGCGGTGAGAAGGCGCGGGCTGGAGGGAGGGATGGCAGCTCCTCTCCATTACCAAGTGCCCAGGACCATCACTCCGGAAGGTTCTCCCACGGAGGATCTGCACAAAACAGATGTGGGTACGTTATCCCATTCTACAGATAAGAAGACTAAGGCCTCAGGTTGCCTCTTCGGTCTGGGCCCAGGAGTCCTGCCCCCCAGCCCGTAGCCCTTCCCACACCCTCAGAGCCCAGCAGGCGATGCCGCTCCCCCTGCCGCCGCGAGCTGTCACCACCCGCTCTGCTGATGCCCTTTGGCGGCTTGGCAGCAAGCCCGGGTGGAGGAAGCCAGGCCGGGCTCGTGTCACACACCCAGTGGCACCCCGGCCTTCGTCCACCCGGGAGTCCTCGTTGCCCAGGCCTGGGGACCAGTGGGTGCAGCCGGCTCAGAGAGGGCGCTCAGTTTGCTGGTCATGGAAGAGGGGTTCCCTGGTGACCCGGGGCGACAGTGAAGAACTTGGGGCATTTCCTTCCAGTCGGAGGGACCCGGGGATAGAGACGTGCCAGGAGCGGGCATTTCTGCACCAGCCTCTGAGCTGCGCTGGCCCACCTTCCGCGTCACACAGGCCGGCTCCTCTTCCTGGAAGACGCCGGTAGGTCTGGATGGAGTGGGGCCGGGTCCCCTGCTCTCGCCCACGTGCGCACACACTCGTCTGCCGGCTCGTGGAAGGCCGTGGCGATGTCGCGGGTTTCTGAAGCGCGTCGCCCAGATGTGGAGCCCCGTGTGTGTCGGGCAGGGCGCTGGGGCCGGGCTGGGGGCTTCGCCTCAGGTCTCCCCCAGCAGCCACCGCCCACCCCGAGCCTGCGGGCCTCCAGCCGCCTCCCCTGTGCTGGCCTCCTCCTCCCCTCCCCCCCCCGCCTGCTCCCCCTCCCCCTCCATCACCCCTCGGGCGCAGAGTCCCCGGGTCAGGATGGCCGTGCCCCCTCGCTGCCTTGCCCGCTCTGGATGGCACACCTGCTTCTTGGCTCTCCTCACCCCATCTCACAAGTGTTCTCTTCGGCCGGCCAGCAGCAGGGTGTGCGTTCCGTGGCACGTGGTCCAGCCATGGCCGCCGCACAGCAGGCGAGGGGCGGGAGCGGCGTCAGCAAGTAACTGGGGCAGGGGCCACCCGGGTGGCGTCTGGCTCCGGAAGCGCGGCCGTGCAGCCAGGGGGGCGAGGGGGGGCTCCCAGCCGTCCCCGTTCCTCTTCATCTCAGCACAGACTTCCCATGCGTGCTGTGTTCTCGCCACTTCTGGAGGCCACGCTGGGGTCCTGCCGGCTGCTGGCGTGGCCTGCAGTCCTTGAGCGCCGTGGCCACGGCCAGCATCTGCACCCCTCCCCCCGTGGCCTTGCCCCTGCGTGTCCCCTGTTGTGAGGACACCGGCCTCGGACTCCAGTGCCCTCCTCCTAACTCTCTTTCGCCCGCAAACACCTCACGCTCACACCCTAGGGACACGCCACAAGTGGGCACTCAGAGAATGATACGCCCAGAGCCCGAGGCCCAAGGCCCCCGCGCAGACCAGAACCCAGGACCCTGGCCCGGACCCCGAGCCCCTCCCGCCGACGGCCCAGGTGCAGGGACACAGACTTGCTTCCTCCGGCCGCTGCGCTTGCTGTGCGGAGGCGCGGCCCGCGGTAGGGGTGAAGCCTGCGGGCCATGAGCCTCCCTGCCTCCCCAGGGCCTCTGGGCTTCCCCGTCGGTCTGCGGCTGCGCTCGGCTCCGTCCTGGCAAAGTCATCAGCTCGGGCTGCACCTCCGCTGCTAACGATGATGCCTGGTAGTGGCCAGTGGCCAGTGGCGCTTTACAAAGTGCTCTCACAGGCCTGCCTGCTGGGCCCTCAGCCCCTCCCTGTACCTCTCGCTGCCTCCACCGCCCGTGTCCACGTGCCGTGGGCCCCCGGCCCCAGCCCCGGCTCACGTGGATGACCATCGGGGCCCCCAGGTGGGGGCAGGGCCGGGCCGCAGGCAGCTACTTCTTCATAGGGGGACCCGAGAGGACCGAGCGCCCAGCAGAGCCGCAGAGCCCGAACGTAAGGGGCTGTTGCTGGCCCCTCACAGGTGCGGCCAGCATCCTTCAACCTGCTGGACATTGGCACGTTGCAGCCATTTCTGGAAGAGCCACGGCTTTATTTTTTAATTTCTTTTAATGTTTGTTTATCTTTGAGAGACACAGACCTCGGCAGGGGAGGGGCAGAGAGGGAGGGAGACAGATTCCGAAGCAGCTCGACCTGAGCCAAAGTCGGAACTTAAGTGACTGAGCCACCCAGGCGCCCCTAGAGAGCCGCAGCTTTAAACGCGATGTGGGTTTGGGGGCGCCTGGGCGGCTCAGTCGGCTAAGCGTCTGATTTCAGCTCAGGTGGTGATCTCACAGCTCGTGGGTTCGAGCCCCGCGTCGGGCTCTGTGCTGACAGCTCGGAGCCTGGAGCCTGCTTTTAGTTCTATGTCTCCCTTTCTCTCTCTCTCTGCTCTTCTCCCACTCGTGATCTCTCACTCTCAAAAATAAATAAAACAAAAAAAGTGAAAAAAAAAAAACGCGATGTGGGTTTGGTTTCAGGTCAGTGGCGGGGCTGGGTTGGTCGGTCTACCTTCAACTCCACGTGGCCCGTTCCCTGCCTCCACAAGCAGCAGAGGAAGGTGGGCAGCGGTCAAGTCCAGGTTAGGTTCACGTCGTGCAACAACCGCCTCCAAACCTTAGCGCTGGTGACCACCCGCCCTCCAGCGCGCAGGTCAGGAGCATGTGCAGGAGGGGCTGGGGGTCTTCGGGTAGTGGTGATGGAGGTCACCCTGAGGTGGTCAGGGGGCAGACGGGCTGGTCTAGAGGGTCCGAGGTGGCTGCACTTCCAGGACAGGCACCATAGGGGCCGTGGCTGGACCACCCCCGGGGGCCCCCAGCATGGTGTGGTCAGACCTCTGCCACGTGGCTGTACAGCAGGCAAAAGCATGTGTGGACACTAGGGGTCAGGATCTGAGAGAGCAGCGTGGACCCAAGCGGAAAGTGTGTTCTGGATTGCAGATGGCGAGAGGGGGTCGTAAAGGCAAGAGCCACGAGGTTCGGTAGCTTGTTTCCCGGGAGCGGCATTGCGGGGGCATTGCGGGGGCATTGCGGGGGCGGCGTCAACACCAGTCTGCCATCTGATCGGCGCCAGGCTGCTGACCTGAGCCTCAGTCCTGGAAGGACACGTTCCGGAAGGTGGTCAGGGCCCTCCCTCCTCAGGCCCCTCCAGACCCTCTCAGCAATGTCTCCTTCTCTCGGGCAGGGCTCTCGGGCCCCCATAGTGAGCCCCCCAGTGGCCTTCCCGCGGCCCCTCCTGGTTCCGCCTCCCCTCACCCCTCAGGTCAGGTGCGGCGACTCGGAGGGGGCCAGACAGGCAGGAGGAGGGTTCACATGGATCCCCAGCACCCATGGAGCCCGTGGGGCCAGAGCAGACCCTCTCTGCCTGGGGGACGAGTCGAGAGAGACATGGGGGGAAGGGCCGGGACTCGTGACCCCAGGGTCAGCCAGGAGCTCGAGGGCCCATGGCCACCCTTCCGCTCGCGAATCTCGGGTGCTCCTTGAGCTTTGGGGGTGGGAGACAAGGGCCTTGGAGCTGGACAGGCCCCCAGGGAGGGGAGGCCGGCCCATTCGCCAAGCACATGAAGAGACTGAGGCCCGAGAGGAGGAGCATCTGGCTCAGGGCCCCAGCAGGGCTGGTGGGGGGCCTGGTAGGAAGAACTCCCGGAGCCGAATCTGCCGCCGGGGCCCAGGGGAGAACTGGATGAGGGGCTTGTCTGCAGAACGTGCCTCTGCTAAGAAGCCATGGAGAGGGCGGGGGGGCCGGGACCCTCCAGAGGTACCAGGGCCTGGGGGGGCAGGGCTGGGGTCCAGGCCAGGAAGTGCGGCTGCAGGGCTGCTGGTCTCCACCCGAGCCCCTCTCCTGGGGCCTGGCTGCCCGGTCCCTTCCTCTACCCTAAAGGTTGCAAACTTTCCTATAAAAGGCCAAAGAGCGATAAATCTTTCAGGCTTTGCAGGCCACTTGCAGTCTCTGTCACTGTTTGCTTGGTTTAACGATCCTTTAAAACTGTGGAAACGGTTGGTAGCTCACAGGCCGTGCAAAACGGGCTCCGGGCCGTCCGTGTAGACGTCTGCGCGCTGGCCTCCGGGTGCTCGCTGTCCCCACCCTGACCTCCTGCCTGAAAGACCACGACCCACTCTCGATGCTGACTGCCGAGGTGACCCGGGGCAGGGACCTCACCATTGACCCAGGGCCTGGCAGCCAGAGGCTACATCACCCGTTAAAATGAGCCCTTCCCTCTAACTGAGTCACGGGAGGTGACAAGGACCTGGGACTTTCCTCCCACGAGGGCCGGACGGCCGCCCCCAGCCCCACGGGAAGGCAGCAGGGCCGAGGGGGCACGAGGTGAGGCGGCGTCTGGTGCCGTGCTCTGCACCCTAGTGTGGCTACACTGTCTCCCCCGCACCCCCCCGGGAAGCGTGTTCTCTCAGCAGACGTCTGGTGGGACCCGTGTGGGGCAGCGGGTGACACACTCACATGCCGCAGATGAGGTGTGTGTGCAGCAGTGGGAGCCTGTGGGCAGCCCCGGGCAGCCAGGGAGTGGCCCAGGAAGGCTTCCTGGAAGAAAGGGTGAGTGGACAAGAAATGGCAAATAGAGCCCCAATTCTCCTTCTCAGTTCCAGGCAGGCAACCCCTGTGAGTGTTCCATTTCTGGGGCTTGTCTGCAGAACATTCTAGGCATCTGCTGACCACCACAGGGCCCTGAGGTCTGAGAAGAGACAGTGACTCACCTAGGGCACCGGGAAGGTCATGGCTGCCGGGGCTGGGATTCCGGGTTCTGGGCGAGCCCAGGACCTGGGGGCCGGCTCCGTGGCCCCTCAGCCAGGGCGCTGGGGACACTTCGACGTGCCTGGCCCCTCTGGTCACACCTGGGCCGGCCCTCACGCCTCCACCCCGGCCGGCAGCAGGGCCCTGCGGATCACACGCTGAGAAACCAAGTCGGCCAGAAAATCACTTCCTTCCTCTGAGCTTCCTGCCGCCTCACAGGGAAGAGCGGGCGACCCAAAGCCTGGGACACGTGCTTACGGAGGGCGCGTGATCTTTCCCCGCAGGCTGGGAGGGCGCAGGTGGGCGGCTCTCCTGGTCCGTTTGGGGGAGGGGTTGCTCGCCCTGGGCCCCTCCCCTCCCTCAAACGAGGCCACGCTCAGGGCTCTGCCGTAAGCCGCTCCCGTTCGCACAAACTCACGTGCCCCGCGCAGCGAGTCCTCTGCCCCTGTGGACACTGCCCAGCCAGAACCAGGAACCGGGGTCGAACCGGTGGCGGGCGGGCGGGTGGGCGGCGCGTCCGGGCAGGCTGGGACCCTGCCTGTGCCAGGAGGACGGGACCACACGGCCAGCACGGGTGGCGGAGGCCGGCTGGCGCAGGGCGAGAGGGCGTGGAGGGCCGCTGAGTGAGAGCCAGCCAGGGTCGGGGGGGCTCACAGACCAGGGACACGGCTGTGCCAGGGGCGGGGGCTGCCGGCCGCCGAGGGCAGGGGTGGGGGCGGACCGGCTCGGTGTTGACACGTGGACGTGGACATCTCCACCGGACAGGGGACGTGCGTGAACCTCGTTCTCGGGTGCATCATTCCGCTCGGGCGCAGACCACAGCCCTGCCAGGCCGCGCACGTCACCGGGCGGAACAAGAGTGCGGGTGTGCAGCGGCCGGGCAGCAGGGGCCTCCCCGCCGGGAGCAGGTCTCGCAGAACCGCGGGGCCGCGCGAGCATCCGCTGCTCCTTCACGGGACCCACAGCGTCCGCCTGACCACGTGTGCAGCTTAACGCCGATAAGGAAATAAGTGTAGACATGCGTGCAGATGCCCACAAGCGTCTGTCCCCCGCCCACCGAGGCGGCACAAAATGTGTAGTTTTATCTAATTTAGTTAATTAAATCCAAATAGCCACAGGTGGCCCGTGGCTACCGCGTTGGGTGGCGCAGGTTCAGTAACTGAGCTCGTGCACTTTGGGGACAGATCCCAGCTCTGGGCTTTCTGGCTGAGTGGCCTCGAGCAGAGGCCACTTCCCCAACTCGAGCTAACCCTCGCAGTCTCAAAACGGGAATAGCCGCACCGACGTAAACAAGCAGGCAAACGGTTTCTTAAAAAATAAATGAACATGGGGCGCCTGGGTGGCTTAGTCGGTTGAGCATCCGACTTTCGCTTGGGTCATGATCTCGCGGTTCGTGGGTTCGGGCCCCGCGTCGGGCTCTGTGCTGACTGCCAGCTCGGAGCCTGGAGCCTGTTTCAGTCTGTGACTCCCTCTCTCTCTGACCCTCCCCCTGCTCACGCTGTCTCTCTCTCTCTCCTAGAAATAAATAAAACATAAAAAAAATAAAATAAAATAAATGAACGTAAATGTATTCTTAAAGAGGAGATGAAATAAGATCGCCCTTATATGAGCCTGGTGTTCAGGAAGCACTGCAGCTTTTAACTGCCCTCTTTCTCATGACCTCTGTCTTTACCAGATTTCAGGCTGTATCAGTCAGCTATGGCCGTGTAACGAGTAACCACAAAATCTTAGTGACCTACGGCAATAATCGTTTTTTTCTCGCACGCTCATCGTCAGGTCTATTGTGCTGCGTCTGACCTAGACTGTTCTCCACTGAACGTGGCTCTGGGCCGTGGGCCACTTCCGCTGTGCCCGCGGTCTCCGTGGTCTGTGTGCTGCACAGGACTTGCTGCTGTCCTGGCCGAGGTCAGAAGCGCCCAAGGCGAGTGGACAAGCAGCTGCTTCTTAGAGCCGTGGGCTCAGAACCCACGCGTCATCTCACCCACCCACATCTGACTGGCCAAGGACAGCATCCTGTCCTGTCCAGGAGGCTGGGAGGGAGGAGCACAGCTTCGCTGAAATCTAATCCCCCGGCCCAGCGAGCTCTGCCGAGGTCACGGGCTCCCCTCCTTCACTCCAAGGTTGGCACTAGTTTGGGGGCTGAGAGTGAGGAGCCCTGAGTTGGGTGCGTAGCAGGGACTTGGGCACATGCCTCCCCGGTGGCCCCAAGCCCCCCGCAGTGAGGGGGTCCTACTGGGACAGAGGTCCTAAAAGCCCTTGGACCCACATTTCAAAACTCAAGCTCAGTTCGTGGGCCCACGCGACCCCCGCACTGTCCACTTTATGCAAATTCACAGGGAACCTTGGGACTGCCACGCACCAAAGGGTCATTTTCCAGGAGGCTGCCCGGGACTTGGCTGGGGTTCCTCGCGTGCTGACGAAACTCCCCGGGCCTGGAAGGAAGCAGATTCCGCGAGAACTCTCTGGCAGCCGCCGCCCACCCCCCGCCCCGCAGCCTGCCGCGCCCCTCCTGACTCTGCCTCCGTCCACGAGCCCGGCCCACCGTCCCTAACCACGCGGCCTTGCTCTGCCCCGACCCAGCGTCACCGGGCGCCCTGGCCACGCGGGAAGGACGGGAGGAAGAGACGCCTTCCCCTCCCGGGGCTCCGGGGCGCGGCGGGGGCGCGGAGGGTGGGGCTTGGAAGGAGCCGGGCTGAGCCGGCCGCTCTGATTTCTGGCTGAAGTGCTGAACTTAGCAGCCGAGAGCATTAAAAAGGGATTTTTATTCCATCTCTACTCCTCCCTCGGCGGTGCCCAGCTGACATCTCCGGGGACAGCGACTCTTGGCTCCGTCCCAGGCGCACTTTTCCGGACGAGGTCCCCACCCGAGCGGGGCTGGGGGTCGGCTTCCGGCTGCACCAGCTTGCCAGGACCCCCCACCTGACCCGACCTGGGCCCTCCACGGTGGCCCCTCACGGCCAGGACGAAGCCCCGAGTCCCACTTCCAAGAAGAAATGAGGGCCGGCTCACGCACCCTGGCTCACCGCTGGGGCCCGCACCCCGCCCCTCCCCCTTCTTGACTTGCAATCTGAGCCCCCGACCCGCACGCCCAGGGCCCCCTGCCGCCGCCCCTGGGCTTGGGGACCCGTGGGTTCGTGGGTTCGTCCCCCTGAAGAGACTGGAGGGAGGGCCAGGGGCGGCAGGCGGAGGGCCTCAGACCCCCTTGCGCTTCCCGGAGGGATCTGCAGCGTCACAGCCAGGCCCGAGGCCTGAAGAGACCTGCCGCACACCCCCGCGCCCCCCGCCGTGTGTGTTCTGTCCCCCCAGGAGGCTGTCATTTCCCCGGCGCCCCCGCCCCCTGCGCCTTCAGGGGTGTCCGGGGGCCGCTCTAGCAGAACAGCACAGACTGGGGGCCTCAAAACAGGGATCTCTCTTCCCTCCCAGGCTGGAGGCCGGAGCCTGAGATCGGGGATCGGGGCCAGGGGGAGGGTCCTTCCTGCCTCACCAGCTCCGGGGGCTCCACGTGTCCCCTGGTTTGGGCTGTGTCCCTCCAGTCCCTGCCCCATCTTCACGCGGCCTGTCCTCTGTGCCTGCGTCCTTACCTCCTCAGGGCCGCTCCTGCGTGACCTCATCCTGACCTCGTCACCCCTGCAAAGACCCTATTTCCGGACACGGTCATGTTCACAGGTGCGGGGGGCCAGCTGGGGGAGGGACAGCCCCGGGCCGATGGCACTTTTAGGGGCTCAAGACCTGGGGCAGATGTGGGGGGGCCTTGTTAGCTGTCCTGTCTGACCTAGGACCCCAAGTCTCCAAGCTAGGAGCTGCCGAGGACCCCTTCCTCTCGGCAGACCTTGGGATCCACGGGGCAGGTGAGGCGGGGCACCTCGGGGCATCACAGCGTGTGTACACGCGAGTCCCTGCAGGCTGCGGCCGGGGCAGGGCTCTCCCGGAGGGCGCGAGCGTCTGAGCCCACCATGTCCTGCCCCCCGGCTGCGGGCCCCACAGACCGTCAGCCCTGACCCCACTTTCCATCACCTCAACTTGGAAAGAGCTGAAGGCACCCAGATGCTGTGGGCCAGCGTGGCTCCGGCCAGAAGGCAGAAGAAGCTTCCAGCAATCTGGAAAAAGAAGCAGGGCAGCCACTCGCCTCTTTCTTGCCAGCATCTCGATTCCAGATACACAGCCAGTAAGCGGTGCACGCCCCCACTGCGCAGATCAGGAAACTGAGGCTGAGAGATGGGGCCCACGTTCCACAGAGAATCAGCCGCACAGAGGCCGGGCCTCGCGTGCTTTTCGACACAACGGCACACGCTCTCGCCACACGGCTGCGCACACGCACACCCCTGCCCCGCACGCCTCAGGGAGCCCCCCCATCACAGAGGCCAGCCTCTCCACAGCAAACCCCGGATTCCAGATGGTTCCCTCCCATCGCCCCCACCTTAGGGGCTGATGGTATAAACACAGAGCTGCTTTAGTTACTGAAGGAAAAATACTTTCCACATTTACACAGAAGACAGCCAGCAACGGCCCCTCTCAATCCGACGCCTCAGCTATCGCTGCCGAGGGCGGCCTCCCGCCAGCCCCCTGCCTCCCACCCTGAGGGCGGCCCTGCCTGCCTCCCCAGGACCCCCCTGCCGCCCCCTCACCGGCACGGAGGATCCGGGGGTAGAACCAGCGGCTGGTGGCCCACCCCCGCTCAGACCTCACGCCAGCCGCTCTGGGCAGCTCGCCTGGCCCCTCGAGCCTCAGTTTACCCTTCTGCGGGACGGCCGCTCAGGCGCCTGGGGATGTGCGAGCTCTTGGAGCAAAGGGACTTGAGTGCCGACACTGAGGTGGCCCCGGAGGACGGGGTGGACGTGATGTGGCCACAGGGCCCTCATGGGAGAGGCAGGAGGGCCAGGACCCGAGAGGAGGGATGGGGATGGAGGCCGAGCCAAGGCCGCGGCGCCTCTAGAAGCTGGAGAAGACCGAGAAGTGGCCTCTGCCCGGAGCCCCGGGAGGGACCCCTCCTGCCCACGCCCGACTTGAGGCAAACCCGAGAGACTGACTTCCGGAACTGGCCGAGAACCACGCGCCATGCTTCTATCAGCTGGTGATGTGTCACAGCTGCACGAGCCCCGTGCCCTGCCGTCCTTGCTGGGCCCTGGCTCCCTGGTCGTCAGTGGGGGGGGGTGGGGGTGCAGCGAGGCCGCCGCTCTGGGCTCGCGAACAGACGATGACAGGCACTTGCCCCCTGACCTCACGCAAGGCCACCTGTTGGGGCCCAGACGACGCGGCGTGCCAGAGGAGGGGGAGCAAAGACCGCCGTCCCTTCCTGCTTCCAGTCCTGGGCCCCCCTCGACCCATCACTGCGCTGCCCCGGGCCTCCGTCACCCCCATGGACCCCGGGCTGCGGGTGTGTTGCCAAAAGCACTTAAATCAAAGGACAAGGTCTCAGGAAGGCCCCAACCCTTGGGCCACGTGTGTGCAGGCGTGGACTGATAGCCACTGTGACATTCTGGTTTCCCCCTAGAGGTCAAGGGTGCCTGAGGTGCCGGGTGGCGCTGACAGAACCCGCAGGCTGTCCTTGTGCTGGAGACAGCGCTGCGCGGGGAGGGGTCCACCCGCGAAGCGGGCTGGCCGGACATGGGGGCTGCCTGGGCCTTCGCCGGGGAGCCGCGCCCGGGCCCGGGGGCAGGTGACGAGGTGCTCGCTCCCACAGCCGATTTGATGTCTGCCAGTGGGTTTCAGACCTGGGTCACTGGGCAGCGGAGCTCCGACACCGGCCACGGCACAGACCTCCCACAAGGAGCCAGAAGCCCCTCGCGAGAGGCCGCGCCCCGTGTGGTTCCCTCTACGGGATGCCCGGAACCGGCAGCTAACAGGCTGGGCTTACTTCTGTGCTGACAAGACAGAGTTCCGGAAGTCGGCGGAGGGGGGTCCCTCCACGGCTCCTCCACAGCCGGCGATGGCAGGAGGGTTTGTGTGCGTGTTTCCAAATATGAGACGGCCCGTGCAAACAGAGAGAGGTGGCAGAGTACAGTTCTGGAGCTCCGGGAATAATCTACAAATCTGTGTTTAGTTAAAGAAAACAAAGGGGCACCTGGGTGACTCGGTTAAGCGTCCGACTTCGGCTCAGGTCGTGATCTTGTGGTTTGTGGGTCGAGCCCCCGTCGGGCTCTGTGCTGACAGCTCGGAGCCTGGAGCTGCTTCAGATTCTGTATCTCCCTCTCTCTCTCTAAAAAATAAATATAAAAAAAATTTTTAATAAACACGCAGCTGGTGCACCATCGTTTGGAGAGCGCTGCAGAAGCAGAGACGTGTCCTCAGCGTCCCCCAAGGGCCATGCGTGGCTCCCCCCAGGACACAAATGTGCACGTCCGGGCCGAGTTGTGCCGGGACATAGGGCCGACCACAGAGCCCCGTCAGGGGCCGTTGGAAGGGTTGTGTGATTGGCATGTCGATTATCAGCTGCCCCGAGCGTAGCCCACCTGGGAATGAGCCCATCGCCTCCCGGCCAGCAGCGCCCGCACCCCTGAGGGTCTTCCCCCCCTTCTGCCTCCCCCCATCCCCGCGGGCAGCGTGGTGTCACGGGAAGACAGCCATATCTGGCCTCCTGGCTTCCCGGCTCTGATGCCCACCAGGCCGCACAGTGACGAGCTGACCCGTGGGCACTTCCAGGAGCATCGGGCCCTCTGGCGCTTGCCCACGGCAGGTTCCCGCAGGGGTGAGGGGCCGGCCCAGCCTGGGAAGTATGACCAGTGCTGGTGTTTAGGCCTCAGGGTCTGAGGGCTGCCTGGACGGAGGCTTGGCCAGGAGGCGGCCCGCAGGAGCTGGTGAGAGGGAAGCCAGGCTCCCGGCCCGGCGACCTGAGACTGCACAGGGCAGGGGGGAGCCCTGCTGGGCAGGCTGGAGGTCCAGGGAGCCGTCAGGGATGACGGGGAGGCTGGGAAACGCAGGCCCACTGTGTACGTGCTCAAGGTCCCAGGTGTGACGGCAAAGGGAGTTTTCTGGGGCCTCGGTCCCCTCATTCAGGGTACCACCCTCCCAGTAGCTCCACAAACAGCCACAGGGATCCACTGGCCTCCCCTGCAGCCCCTGGTGGCCTCCTGCACATGGCTGAGGGCCACCAGTAGGTTCCTGCCTCAGGACCTTTACACAGGCCATGCCCTCCCCAGGACTCCCTCTCCCTTCTCTCAGGCCTCAGTGCATTGCCTTCTGGCCCTCTCGGACCGCCGCTGTTCTAAACGCAGGGCCTCCCCGGCTCCATCTCTCTCTGTAGCACTTTCCGCCTGTAGCGGGTTGAACAGTGCCCTTCGAAAAGTCACATCCATCCAGAATCTGCAAATGTCACCTTATTTGGAAATGGGGTGTTTGCAGTAGGATTCGTTAAGGATCAAAAGGAGGTCATGTTGGACTGGGTGGGCCCTAAATTCAACGGCTGGTGTTTTCATAAGAAAAGGACAGGACACGGGGGCGGGGGGGGGACCACGGAGGGACGCCAGGGACGCCTGGGCCCTAGGAGCTAGAAGGGGCAGGAAGGACCCTCCCCTGGAGCCTCGCAGGGGCGCGAGGGGCCCGCCCGCACCTGGGTTTCAGACCTCGGGCTCCTGGAACTGTGAGAGAATGTACTTCTGCTGTTTTGAGCCATAAAGTTTGTCGTAATCTATTAGGGCGGCCGCAGAGGGCAGGCGTGGTGCCTCAGCCACGCTAAGTCCGCTGGCCCGCGGTCCGCCCGCCCAGAACGCAGGGACTCGAGGGCGGGACGCTGTGGCTGACCCGCGGCCACGGCTGATTGGACACAGCGCATGACCCTGGTGCGTTCTGCCGCACGAACGCACCAGGGGTCGGCGCCCCGTCAAGCTGGCCAACCCGTCCGTCCCCTCACTCACCTGTTTACCTTCCTCTGTAGGGAGAACGCTCGGTGACTTTCAGGCACACGGGACAGTGCTGTGAAGATCGGTCACGGCGCCGTACCTGGGGTCCCCAGAACTTACCCATCCCACCCCTGACAAACAGCTCCCCATTTCTCCCCCACCCCGCCCGCCACGCCCCAACAACCACCATTTTTTTGCTTCTCTGAGTTTGACCTTCTTAGATTTCACATCTAAGTGGAATCATGTGGTGTTCGTCCTTCTGTGTGGCCGTCTTCACTCAGCG
The DNA here is from genome assembly GCA_017311185.1 of Proteles cristata cristata. Lineage (NCBI taxonomy): Eukaryota > Metazoa > Chordata > Mammalia > Carnivora > Hyaenidae > Proteles > Proteles cristata. The sequence continues at coordinate 23,171 of JAESUZ010002310.1, forward strand.
CGGTGCCTTCGGGTTCATCGAGGGACGATGGCAACAAAAGGCAGGGTTTCCTTCCTTTTTGTGGCTGAGGAATATTCCTTTTTGTAAATACCACGTCTTCTTTGCCCACTCATCCACCAGTGGGCATGCAGCATGGGTCCACATCCTGGCTACCGTGGACAGCACCGTGGTGAGTGTGGACAGCCCTGCAGTGAGCGTGGACAGTGCCGTGGCTACTGTGGACAGCCCGCAGTGAGCGTGGACAGTGCCAGTGCTACCGTGGACAGCCCTGCGGTAAGCGTGGACAGTGCCGTGGCTACTGTGGACAGCCCGCAGTGAGCGTGGGCAGCCCTGCAGTGAGCGTGGACAGTGCCAGTGCTACCGTGGACAGCGCCACGGTGAGCGTGGACAGTGCCGTGGCTACCGTGGACAGCCCGGCAGTGAGCGTGGACAGTGCTGCGGGGAGCGTGGGGTGCGGGTGACTTTTCAGGATCCTGTTTTCGTCTCCACGAGCACCCACCCAGAGATCGCTGGATCACAGGGCGGTTCTGTGCTGAGTCTCTTACTGTCTTCCACAGCGGTTGCACTTGCTACATGCATGGCGTGTGACGTAGCCACCAGCAGTGCGCGGGGTCCCCCCACTTCCTCACCGGCACCCATCCGTTGTCTCTAGTCTTTTTGAGAACAGCCATTCTGGCAGGTGGAAAGAGAGATCTGTGGTTTTGATCTGCATTTTCCCGACGATCGGTGACGTTGAGCCCCTTTCCATGTGTCTGTGGATCGTTCCTGTGTCACTGGGAAAATGTCTATTCCCAGATCCTTTGCTCCCTGTTTAAGTGGATTGTTTTGGGGGTTTGGAGTTTTTTCCCCTTGAGTTGTCTGAATTCCTTGTATATTCTGTATGCTAGGCCCGTGTGGGAGACGCCGCGTACTCACCTTCTCCCTTCTGCACATTGCCTCGTCATGTTGCTGATTGTGCCCTCAGCCGCGCAGAAGCCTTTTCGTTGGACGTTGTCCCGATAGTTTATTTTTGCTCCTATTGCCTGTGCTTTTGATGTCAGAGCCAAAAAAAGTCATTGCCAAGACCATCGTCAAGGAGCTTCCCCCTAAGTTTCCTTCTAGAATTCTTATGATTTCATATCTTATATTTAAGTCTTTCATCTATTCTGAGTTGATTTTTGTGGCTGGCACCCAATAAGGACCGATATTCATTCTTGTGCATGTAGCTGTTCCGTATTCCCAACACCACTTGTTGAAGAGACTTCTTTTCTCCATTGTGATTCTTGGCTCCTTTGTGAAAAACTAGTTGGCTGTACATGTGTGGCTTACTTCTGGGCTCTCTACTCTGTCGCATAAGTCTGCTTGCAGGCCAGAACCACGCTGTTTTGGTGACTAAAACTTTGGAATATAGTTTGAAATCAGGAAATGTGATGCCTCCAGCCTTGTTCGTCTTCCTCAAGGTTGCTTTGGGTTTGGGGACTTCTGTGGTTCCATATGAATTTTAAGATTTTATCTATTGGAAAAATGCCATTGGAATTTTTCTAGGGATTGCATTGACTCTATAGATGGCTTCGGGTAGTACAGACATTTGACGTATTAAAATAGACACTTTAGGGCCGCCTGGGTGGCTTAGTCGGTTAAGCGTCCGACTTTCGCTTAGGTCATGATCTCGCGGTTCATGGGTTCGAGCCCCGCGTCGGGCTCTGTGCTGACTGCCAGCTCGGAGCCTGGAGCCTGTTTCAGTCTGAGTCCCTCTCTCTCTGACCCTCCCCTGCTCACGCTGTCTCTCTCTCTCTCTCCTAAAAATAAATAAAACATTAAAAAAAAATTTTTTTTAAATAAATAAAAATAAAATAAAATAGACACTTTAATTCTTCCAGCCCACGTATACGGGATATCTTTCCATTTGGGTCTTATTCAATGTCTATCATCCGTGTTTTATAGCCTTCCATGTACACAACTTTCACTTCCTCGTTTAAACTCACTCCTCACCATGTCATTCTTTTTCATGCAGTTGTAATGGAAATGTTTCCATAATATCTTTTTCAGATAGCTCATCATTAGTAAACAGAAACACAAGTGATGTTTGTATGTTGAGCTTGTATCCTGCAACCTTATGAAGGTATTTATTAGTTCGGACAGTTGTTTGGCATAGTCTTTGGGATTTTCCACATGTAAGATCATGTCGTCTGTGCACAGAGCAATTTCACCTCTTCCTTTCCAATCTTGGTGATTTTCTTTTTCTTGCCTTCTTGCTGAGGCCGGACCTTCAGCACACACGTGACGAGATCAGGGCCTGCTCTCTCATTCCCGAGCTTAGAGCCTTCCTCCTGCGAGTGTGATGTCGGCCATGACCGTGTCATACCTGTGCTCTGTTACATTGAGCTACAGTCCTGTAGCTCATGGAGTATTTTTATAAAAGAACATTGAGTTCTGTCAAGTGCTGTTTCTGTGTGTATTCAGAGGCTCATATACTGTTATGTATTTTTTCAAATTTTTAATGTTTATTCATTTTTGAGAGAGACAGAGTGAGCGGGGGGAGAGCAGAGAGAGAGGGAGACACGGAGACAGAATCGGAAGCAACTCCAGGCTCTGAGCTGTCAGCACAGAGCCCGACGCAGGGCTCGAACCCACGAACCATGAGATCATACCTGAGCTGAAGTTGCACACTTAACCGACTGAGCCACCTGGGCACCCCTGGATCATATACTTGTATTCTCCATCTGTTTGTGCTGTGCCACATTGATTTGTATAGGTTGAGGCATCCTTGCATCCCAGAGGTGGATCCCTCTTTGTCCTAGTGTGTAATCCTTTTAATGAGCCATTGCATTCCGTTTGCTGCTATTTGGCTGAAAATTCCTGCATCTGTCCCCATCGGGGACATCGGTCTGTACTTTTCTTGTGACACCCTTGTCTGCTGCGTTGTGAGGGTGAGGTGATGCTGGCCTGGGAGACGAGTTTGGGAGGGTTCCCTCCTCTTCGATGTTTTGGGAGGGTTGAAAAGGATCGTTATTAAATTTGATGTTAAAAGTGTGGTAGGTCAGCCACCGGAGCCGTCCGTCTGGCTCTCCTGAGTTGAGAGGCTTTTGACTCCTGTTTTATCTTCACACTTCTTGCTGGTCTGCCCAGATTGTCTGTTTCTTCATGACTCAGTCCTGGTATTTGGTGTTTCTAGGAATTTATCCACTTGCTCCAGGCCGTCCGCTCTGTGGACATATAATTGTCCATCCTCCGTCTGTCTGGTGTCGGCTGTAACGCCTGCTTTTATTTATTTGGGTTTTCTCCCTTCTCTTTCTTAGTCTAGCTAAAGATTATTATTTTATCTTTTCAAAAACACAGCTGTGAGTTTAGCTGGTCTCTTCTATTGTCTTTCTCGTTTCACTTGTCTCTGCTCTGATCTCTGTCGTCCCCTTCCTTCTGAGCTCTTCCGAGCACATCTAGGACAGTGCTTAGCACACAGTAGGCGCTCCACAAATGCTTGGGGATTCAGTTGTTGAAGGAAGGAAGGCAAGCCTGGGAACCCGAGGCAGCCCCCACCCCAGAGAGCCCTCGTCTGCAGAAAGGAACTCTGCCCTGGGGCCAGGGCACGTGGAAATCCAGAGCCCTTGAGGACCGAAGGGCCTGCTCGCATCCAAGTTCACGTCCGCAGCTCCCCTGGGAAGACAGGAAGGGAGACGGGGCGGGGCAGTACTTCACATCCTGCCCCCCACCCCCCGGCAGCTCTCTGGGGTCTCCGGGGCCCCGGAAGAGAGTCTGAACCGGTGGGGCAGGTGTGAACACCGGCCAGGGGTGTGACAGTGGTCACGACTGTGTCTCCGGAACCAGATGGGCCGCATCAAAGCCTTGTCTTGCTCCCCGGCCGCGCGGACAGGTGGGGGTCTCCCGTGACCCGGATGGAGGAGGCCTGCGGGGGACAGAGGCCCCTGGTGGAGCTGTGCGGACAGGCGGGGGTCTCCCGTGACCCGGATGGAGGAGGCCCAGGACGGGCCCACCCTGGAGGGGCTAGAGTCGTGCGGAGGACAGAGGCCCCCGGGCCACACCCTGTGCAGGGCGATGATGGGTCCGCTCAGCCATGAGCAGGTGCCGTGGGGACGGCACGGGGGGGCAGAGGGGGTGTTCCTGGGTCTGCAGGGCGAGCAGGGACCCCCAGGCAGGACAAGAACGGGGCTCATGGCCTCACCAACCGCTTCCTGCTGGCTCGGGCTCCAGGCCAGGCATGGTCACCATGTGCAGCGTGGGTCCCCCGCAAAGGCTGGCAAAGGGGGGCTCAGGAAAAGCCTCTGGCCCCGTGAGGCCTCTGGCGGTCCCTCCAGGCACGGCCACGTCGCCCGCACCTCGCCCGAGAGACGCCCCCTGCAGGCCAGGACCAGGTGTTCTTCGTCAGCTCTTTCCAATGTCAGCCACTCAGACCGGAAGCCGTCTGCTGCCCCATTTGTAGATCTGTGTTTCCACGGAAACCAGACTCATGTGCTTAAGTCACACACACACACACACACACACACACACACACACACACACACACACACGGCTCATGCCTGAGTCCCCAAGCGGGGCTTCTCCCTGAGGCCCAGGGGCCCTCCACGCCCCGAGGACCTGTGCTCCCCTGCCCGTCTACAGGGGAGCAAATGTGGGAGCAGTGGGTCGGAGGTTGGGGTGGTTGGGGTGCAGTGCTTGGGGTCAGAGGCTCCCGGGCAGACCCCTTGGCTGTGTGTCACCTTGTGCTCTCTGAGCCGCAGGGGCTTCCAGGGAGAAGGGGACACACAGAGCCCCATTTACAGGGCGGCGTCAAGATTCGATTTGTGAACCTCTGCCCACAAACAAGCTGCTCGTGATTGTGTGTGTGTGTGCCAGTGTGTGTGCCTGTAGTTTGTGTGCACGCCTGTGGGTGTTTTGGTGTGTGTATGTGTGCCAGTGTGTGTACCCATGTGTGTGCTAGTGTGTGCCTGTGTGTGTGCTGGTGTGTCCCTGTATGTGTGCCCGTGACTGCTGGTGTGTGTCCTGGTGTGTGCTAGTGTATATTTGTGTGTATGCTGGTGTGCACCTGTGTGTGTGCACCTGTGTGTGTGCTGGTGTGTACCTGTGTATGTGCTGGTGTGTGTGGTAGTGTTGTGCTAGTGTTTACCTGTGTTTGTGTGCTAGTGTGTGCGTGTGTGCTGGTGTGTGTGTACCTGTGTGTGCTAGGGTTTACCTGTGTTTGTGTGCTAGTGGGTGAGTGTGCACACCTGTGTGTGTGTGCCTGTGCATGTGCTGGTGTGTACCTGTGTGTGCGCTAGTGTTTACCCGTCCGTGTGTGTGCGGGCGCTGGTGTGTACATGCGTGTGTGCTGGTGTGCACCTATGTGGATGTGCATGTGTGTGCGCCCATGTGGATGTGTGTGAGTGTGCCTGTGTGGATGCACGTGTGTGTCTGTATAGATTTATTCCTGCGATCACCGGCAGCACCATTTCCCGCCAGCTGCTGCGGTGGGGGAAGGGGGCAGGTCACGGAGTGACCAGGTGAATGACTAGGGAGCTGCCGCCGCCCTGCAGAGCCCTGTGGCCCTGACCACCAGGTGCGTGAGGGGCCGGCCCGAGACGGCCACACGGACTCCCCATGTTGGGGGCAGGAGCCGCGGGCGGCTCATGGGGGAGATGGGGAGAGAGCACCAGGCCGGGGGCGGGGACTTTGCTGAATCCCATTGTCTTGCTAATAGCTGTGCCAGCTTGGGCACACACCAGAGAACCTTCTGGAAGCTCAGTGTGCTCCGGTGTGAAATGGGGGTGGGGCTGTGCTTGTTCTCCGCAGCACACCTGCACACGGTGAACGCCCCGCCTTCCCCACAGAGCGCCCGGGGCCCTCCGGCTGGGCCGCTCCCGGGCAGATGAGTGCTCCCGGGGCTGTGCAGTCCTAGCAGGGGGGGGGGGGGACGAGTCCCCCAGGCACCAGCCTGTGGCCCCCTGGGGTGTGAGGGAGAGACATGGTGGGGCCTTCTCGGGCTGTGAACACCAGATGTCACAAGACCCCCCCCACCAGGGAGGACCCGCTGTCCCTACAGCCTGCACAGGTACGACACACCCCTCCCTCACCTGCAGGGGACAGTCCCTGAGGCCCGGAGACGCGGGCTCAGGTTAGTCTCAGCCCAGCCCTGAGCTCAGGAGCTCCATCGCGGCCTCGGCGGTGGCGGCAGGAAAGTGGAGGTGGACCCGCGACTTTCAGCCCCAGCGTGCAGTGTGCACGGGTGGCCCCGGGCCGAGGCGGTAGCCGAGAAGGTGAGGAGCGGGGCGTGTCTGGTTCGAGGCCGCTGCAAGTCGCCAAGAGCACTGCCAGGTCTGCTCTGAGGCTGTGCCGACTCCCCTGGGACCCGTCCACACTTACGGGAGATCGTGATTCAATTAATGCCTTTGTTGCTCGGGCAGTGAAAAAATGTGCAACGTGCTTTAAATATTTCCCAAATTGTGTTAGTCATTAAGGGAGTCACTCAGGCCACGAAGTGTGGACAAGAAGGCGGGAGAGAGCGGAACTGAAGACCCAGAGTCTGTCAGAGCAGACGGGGGGAGGGGGGTTAGGAGGGGGGACACAAGACACCACCCCCTCCTCACCGGGGGGCAGCGGCCTTTGCCCAGAGGGGGCAGAAGCACAGAGTGGGGGGGGAGGGAGGAATCACATGTACAGACACGGGGACCCAGGTGGGGGGCACACGCACACACAGGGACGGGGCACACGCACGTACAAGGGGACCTGGGGCAGGGGGGCATGCACACACACACGGGGACGGGGGCGGAGGGGGTCACGTGCATGCACACGGTGGCCCCTGGGCGGGGGCCACACGCACCCACACAGGGACCAGGGGGGAGGTCACGCACACACACACATGGGGACACAGGGTGTGGGGCACATGCACACACACGGGGTCCTGGGGCGGGGACACGGGGACCTGGGGCGGGGAC
>JAESUZ010002311.1:0-142666 GCA_017311185.1 Proteles cristata cristata
GGAAGGCCGGAAGTGGACCCAGAGGCAAAAAGTAGGATTGTGCAAAAACCCTGATGTGCTGCCCTGTTCTCCAGATCTGGAGTCACAACTTGTCACTGAAGGAAAAGGAAGAAACTCTTGCAATAAAGGGGGGACAGTCTGACAGGAGACTTCCATGGCTCACAATTTAAAATGAGGCAAAAAGAATGGCTAAAAGCAGACACTTTTCCTTTCTGTGTCTCATAGAGAAACAATATGAGATGAAAATCGGAATCTTACCAAACCACTTACTAAGAAAGTAGGCCACAAAAAGGCTCTTCCCAAAAGCTATCAGAAAAATGGAAGGCAATCAAGAAAGGAACGCCAGGGAGCAATTCAAAGGTGCAGTGAAAAATGGGCTGGGGGTGGTATGATAGTGAATATCATGAAAGAGCAAGCCTGTTGTTAAAAAGAAAACCGGGGGGGGGTCCTCAAAATGTCATCTGAGAGATGAGCATGGTGATGGGAACAGAGAGCGAGAGTGAGCAAGAAGCATGGAGAAGAAGCTATGCTTGTTGCTGGAAGTCCACATCCCCCCGGACCGGCAGAGCCAGCACAGCTGCCATTTTGGTGTCTCCAAGGATCACTCAAATGTGTCTCCCCAGAGAGCAATGCACAGAAAGTAACTGGGTGTACCCCAGGGCACACCAAATTGGCAACTGCTCTGCAGTTATGCACATAATCACACCCACATGGGGTCTTCATAAATAGTTATTATTAGTGGAAAGAGTTAGCTGGGGGCACTATAATTGCTCTAATCAGTATGACTATTCGATTCAATAAAGTCAGCATAATATGGAGCCACATAGTATGTTTTTATGCTGTGCTAGCTCATCCAGGATCATTCATTTATTGAGCACCTCCTGTGCTCAGGCACTGTTGTGGATTCTGGGGATATGCAGTGACCAAAACAGACCCCCTCCCCAAAACAACCACCTTGCCCTCCTGGAGTTTACATACTAATGAGGTCAAAGAAGATTAAAGCAAACTGACTGCGACTGAACATCTCTGAGACACCAGGTGCTTTACGTACATTTAATCTATACAACAGCAACCTATGAAACAGCTTATAGCACCATTTTACAAAAGGGGAAATTAAAGCTCCAATGGGTTAAAAACCAGACCTAGATCTCACAGCCAGGTATCGGCAGAACTGACTTTTTTTTTTTTTTTTTTTTCCAAATAGTTTATTGTCAAATTAGTTTCCACATAACACCCAGTGCTCATCCCCACAAGTGCCCTCCTCCATGCCCACCCCTCCTCCCCCCCACATCCACCAGTCCTCAGTTTGTTTCTCAGCATTCAAGAGTCTCTCATGGTTTGCCTCTCCCCCTTTCCCCCACCATTTCTGCCCTTCTTCTCCCCCTTGGTCCTCTGTTAAGCTCCTCCTAATCCTCCTATACGTGCACACATATGATATTTGTCTTTCTCTGCCTGACTTATTTCGCTCAGCATCACACCCTCAAGGTCCATCCATGTTGCTGCACATGGCCAGATTTCATTGTTTCTCATTGCCATGGAGTATTCCATGGTATAGATAAACCACATCTTCTTGATCCATTCATCTGTTGATGGACACTTAGGCTCTTTCCAGGTTTTAGCTATTGTGGAGAGTGCTGCTATGAACATTGGGGTACATGTGCTCCTATGCATCAACATTTCTGTATCTCTTGGGTAAATTCCTAGCAGTGCTATTGCTGGGTCATAGGGGAGTTCTATTGTTAGTTTCCTGAGGAACCTCCACACTGTTTTCCAGAGGGGCTGTACCAGTTTACATTCCCACCAGCAGTGTAGGAGGGTGCCCGTTTCTCCACATCCTCGCCAGCATCTAGAGTTCTCTGATTGGCTCATTTTAGCCACTCTGACTGGCGTGAGGTGGTATCTCAGTGTGGTTTTGATTTGTATTTCCCTGATGAGAAGCGATGCTGAGCATCGTTTCATGAGAACTGACATTTAAAGCCATCCATGTCTGTCTTATTCCAAAGTCCATGAATTTCTTTTTAACTTTTTGGCCTTCCACAGACCCTTAGGGTCAATTTCATCATGCTCAAGATTTGACTTTTAGAGACTACTGCTTAACAGCCATTCATAAAGGCCAAGATTGTTCAAAGTTCAATGGGTCAGCCTGACCCTGGGGATATAGAGATGACAAGACATAAGCTTTGCCCTTAACTCCTTTACTGAGTAGGTGGAGAAGCAGTTTAACAGAGTGGTTATGAATCCAGGTGCTGGGGAAGGAGTAACTGGCTTCAAACTCCTAGATCAGCCTCTGCCTCCGCATAACCTTAGGCAAGTTACTTAACTTCTCTGTGCCTTAGTTTTCCCAGCTGTAAAATGGGGATAATAAGTACCCATATCATGCTAGGGAGGATTGTAGGGATTGAAGATGATAATAGCAAACACATACTACTGATTAAGGCACTACTCTAAGCACTTCATATATGTTCATATATGTTAGCTCTTTATTGTTGACCAGCAATTCTCAAAGTGTGGTTCAGGGAACCCCTGGAGATCTGTGAGGTCAACATTATTTTCACAAAAATACCAAGGCCTTTTTTTTGGTCTTTGTTTTTGCATTTTTCACTTTCATACTCTTACAAATGTATAATGGAATTTTCCAGAGTCTGCATGATGTGTAATATTGCAACAGATTGAATGCAGAAGCAGATATGAGAATATAGCTGACTTCTATTCATCCAGATATGAGAAAGATTTGCAAAAATGGAAAACAGTGATATTCTTCTCATTACATTTTTGGGGGTGTTGGAAAATATAGTTATTCCTCATTAAAAATACACTATTTCAGGGGCGCCTCAGTCGGTTAAGTGTCCAACTTTGGCTCAGGTCATGATCTCACGATTCATGGGTTCGAGCCCCACGTTGGGCTCTGTGCTGATATCTCAGAGTCTGGATTGTGCTTTGGATTCTGTGGCCCCCTCTCTCTGACCCTCCCCTGCTTGAGTTCTGCCTCTTTTTCTCTCTCAAAAAATATATAAACATTAAAAACATTTTTAAAAATACATTATTTGTATGAACATATGCAATGGGTTTAATATTGTGATTTTAATAATCTGATAAATAAATACTTTTTAATTTCTCAGTTTTAATATCTAATAAAGTTAATGTTGACAAATAAAAGCCAAATAAACACTCTTTGGAGTCCTCAGTAATTTTTAAGCATGTAATGATCCTGAAGCCAAAAAAATTGAGAACCTGTGATAACATAACACCTGAAAAGCATTTAACACAGTATCTGGCACATAGTAAGTACTTGGTAGATGTAAGTAATTATTATTATTACATCTGTAGCCATAATAAGCACTGTATGATGGGTTCCTTAAAAGAAATGCTAAATGCTGTGGACATTAACAGAGAAGAAAGCTCATATGCAGCCGAAGGATCCTAGAAAGGCTTTATGAAATAGATAGCATGGATATCTGTTCACCATAGATAGGATGGATGGTGAACAGAGAACTCTGTGGAAGGGAGGCATTCCAGGTGGAAGAAACACTGAAGCAGGAGAGCATAGAGTGTGCTTCCAAAACAAGGAGTGGTAAAGTTCAGCCAAAGCCAAAGAAAGGTACAGAAGAGAAATGGGACCAAAGGCTGGGAAGGAAGATTGGTGAGTGCATAACTGAGGAAAGCCTTGAATGCCAGGATGAGGAGTTTGTATATTACTCATCAGATAATGGGGAGCCACTAAGGATCTTTAGCCAAGGTCTGCGGTTTAGAGAGATGACTGGCAGCTATTTTTAGGATTGTTTGAAGGAGAGGCTGGAAACAGAATGACTAGTTAGACTATTGCAACACTCCAGGGAAGAGAGGACCATAAACTGAGCTAAGGTAGTGGCCCAAAGGATGGAGAAGAGGGGAGAGATATGAAAGAACACGAACATCTAGTTAATAAATAATTATTCAATGAACTTCCATGACCTGTTCTGTTTTTCTTGCCAATGTTAAGGACCTCACCAGTCCCCAATGTTAAGGACCTCTCCATCCCCTAAGATAGATCATGATGGAAATATTTCATATTTATGACCCCAAAGCTGTGCCTCACTGTAGCAAAAGAAATCGGGTAGAATTTGTATGTCAGATTTCCAAATGAATGTCCACAGGAAATCAGGGTCATGAAGAAAAGGACAAAACCAGAGTGGGAGGTGAGGGTAGATATTAAAATCCAGACTCCCTGTACAAATTAAAATGTGTGCAGAGATGCAGCTTATGCAATCTAATGGAAAGAGAACTTATGAGTTGAGCCCAAGGCCCAATGAAAAGCTTTTTTTTTTCAAAAAAAAAAAACAAAAGAAATATTCCACCTGTCCTGAGTTAGAAACTGTCATGAAGCACATGGATGTGGGGAGAGGAGAGGGATTAGTATATAATAGGTTCAGTGTTTTGCCCAGTTAATTAATGGTTTCATTTGGGTGTTGTCAGAAGAAGAAGAAGAAGAAGAAGAAGAAGAAGAAGAAGAAGAAGAAGAAGAAGAAGAAGAAGAAGCAGCAGCAGCAGCAACAGCAGCAACTGCCGCCGCCAAGCTATTCAATTATTTATTGCAATGTCCCCTTAGTTCTCATACCATTCCCTCTGTACTGTGTAAGAAACAATGAAGTTTCTGGAAAACTGTGGGCATCTGTGCTCTGCTACCCAGGCTGCCTCACAGAATTGTGAAGATATGGGACAAGGCTCTTGAAGACAGACAAATGCTTCTTGTCATTCCAAGTGGCTAATGCATATGGTTTTTGTTGGGCAGGAGTAAATTTTATCCTTAGTTCTGATAATGTGAAAAGTCATCATTGGTAAAACATTCTCCTGGCAAGATTTCAAGCTCATATTTAAACAGTCTTCTTCTGTGAGGGATTGTCTTCAGGGCTACGGGAAAACCTTGTGAGCCCCATTCTTCTTGAAGGTTCATTGCTACTACCATTGATAAGTGGTTCCACTCCACCTTCACCCACAGCCCATCACCAGCATCAAGCTGATCAGGAAGACTACAGTGGGAGGGAGTTTCTGTGTTGCTGGGTGGGTCTGGCAGATTTGTCTACTGGGCTATTAAGTGATCAACCAGAAGGACCCCTTGGTGGCTCAGTGGGTTAAGTGCCTGACTTTGGCTCAGGTCATGATCTCCCGGTTCATGGGCTCAAGCCCTACATTGGGCTCTGTGCTGACAGCTCAGAGCCTGGAGCCTGCTTTAGATTGTGTCTCCCTCTCTCTCTGCCCTCCCCCGCTCATGTGCCCCCCCTTAAAAATAAATTTTTAAAAACTGATTAACAAGAAGCAAATGACCAAATATACCTCCCATCTCAATAACAGAAAGAAAGCAATGAGCTAGCATTTACTGAGGACTTACCAAGTGCCAGGGATGCTTGACTTGAAACATCTTACTGAAACCTCCTCACAACCCTACAAGGCAGGTACTATGATTATATTGTAGATAAGATAATAGTCTCCAAGAGGTTTTATTTATTTATTTATTTATTTATTTATTTATTTATTTTTAATAAGCTCTACACCTAATGTTAGGCTTGAACTCACAACCCTGAGATCCATAGTCTCATGCTCTCCTGACTGAACTAGCCAGGCGCCTCTGTCTTTGAGAGTATCAAGAGACTTATTCAAAGGCACCCACTAGCCAGTAAGTGGCAGAGTTGGAATCTGAATCCCCACCACTTTTTTTAGTCCTGAGTGCTTGCGCTGCCTCATAGGGCAGAGCATGTTTTTATGATCATAGCACCATGGACCTCTCTGAGTCATCTGATAGCCTCTGAGGTGTCAAGTCAGCCACCGTGGGAAGCTCCTCTAACCCATCTGGCCTAATAGCACCTCAGGTACAGCTCATGTCGACTACTCTCTCTAAAATTCCTGTCTAGAAGCCAGCTAACTTCTGCTTGAAAACTTCTATGCAGAACTAGCTTTGTGGGAGTACAGTTATTTCATTTTGCACTGGACTCTGCAAATTATGATCCTGCTTCCACTGGGGGGAAACTCATTAGCTCAGGAGGTAGCCCATTCCATCTTGGACTGCACTGTCTTTTGGCAAGGACATCTTTATGATGTGAAGAAATCCATAAATCTGCAGTTTCTGCCTCCTGGTTTCAGAGACAAACAGGCCTGAGACATAACTTCTAGTTCAGCAACCTCCTGGCCATGGCTGTAAGCAAGTCTCTATCACCTCTCTGAACCTCAGCTTTCTCATCTCCAAAATGGCAATACAGTTACCTTGTTTATCGGTTTTTTTAAGGACAGATATGACATAGTACATTGTAGTTAGTCAATGAGTGTTAACTGAAAATATTTCTTTATTATTCATTAACCATCCCACAAGGACAAGATCTGCAAAGGACAGATCATGATGCTCTCCTTACCTAAATGGGGCAAATCACTTAAAAAGTCTTGTATTTTCCCTATCCTTCTTACTTTCCATACTAAGGAAACTTGATATCATTAGCCCACTTATCATTCCACTTGAAAGTACTATGATTTTGGGATGTCTCTCAGTTGAGCATCTGACTTCAGCTCAGGTCATGATCTCACGGTTCGCAAGTTCAGGCCCCGTGTCAGGCTCTCTGCTGACAGCTCAAATCTGAAGCCTCCTTCAGAATCTGTGTCACCCTCTATCTATGCCCCTCCCCTGCTCACATTCTGACTCAATCTCTCTAAAATTAATAGATATATTTTTAAATTTTTTTTATAAAATGTACTATGATATAATACAATCTAGTTGCACAAAAAATACACTTCTTTTTTTAAAGTTTATTTGTTTATTTTGAGAGAGAAAGAAAGAGTATGAGCAGGGGATGGGCAGAGAGAGAGAGAGAGATGGATAAAGAGAATCCCAAGCAGGCTCGCTCCACACTATCTGTGCAGAGCCCAATGCAGGGTTTGAACTCACAAAGAACCATGATTCCATGACCTGAGCTGAAGCCAAGAGTCAGACACTTAACTGACTGAGCCACCTAGGCACTCCACAAAGAATGTACTTCTCAATAGTAGCTGTAGTATTTTACCATGGGATTGCTTAGTGCTTTAATTTCTTGTAATAATTCTTCATCCCTGATCTCATCTGAATTTCACAATAACTCTATGAGGCAGGCAGGATAAGGTATTAATCAGTTCACTCCATTCACTGATCCATCTATTCAACCACTATTTACTGAAGCTCTACTATATGCTAGGCTTGGTACTAAGGGCTAGGGTTACTATGGTGAACAAAGCAGTCCTGGTTACAACCCTCTAAAGTTTATATTCTAGTAGATTTGCAGATCGGGGAGCTAGTGTTGATGTTTAAGTATAATCTGTGCAAGGTCACATGTTTAGTAGGGGGTAGATCTGGGCCAAGAACTAATGCTCACTTCAGCGTATGTTCCACTCTCCCAGTCTGTCTCTCACTCCCCGGCATCCATTGCCCTCTTTTCCTATACCTCACCCTTAGCTCAAAGGGGGTTTGCTATTAGACTATTTTTTCTGAACATTGTTTTCAGCCTTGCCATTGTGACTTTATTACACATCATTTCCACTAGTCTAGTGGTTCAAAGCCAAGTCCCTCTAGTGTCCCTGAGCTGTTTGCTGATCTTCACTACTTGTCCAGATACCCTGTCAATAACCCAGAAGCAGGAGAACTGGGGGCCTGGATTACTTCACCCTGTCTGACTGCTTTTTCCCTGATTAGCTCATGTTTCTTTGGCTGGATAGATAATATAGAATTTCCTCTTTAAAAGCCTAAATTGGCTCCCAATTGTCCATGTATGATATAAAGTTCAAACACTCTGCCTGGCTTTCTAGGCTCTCCATTATCTGGTCCCACACTGCTTTTGAACCTTATCTCTTTGTTCCTCCACCTTCCACATATCCACTCCAAGCTCATTTCTTAGCCTATGGACTATTCATGCACCTCATCACTCATGTTACCTTTATCCCACAGAACTAGAAGCTCACTTTTGTCCCCTCCATCTAAAATAAGTCCTACTTAACCTAAGTCCTACTTCCTTCATGAAACCTTCTTTATTTGTTAAAAATGTTTAATTATTTTTGAGAGAGAGAGAGACAGAGAGCAAGAGGGGGTGGGGCAGAGAGAGACCAAGACACAGAATCGGAAGCAGGATCCAGGCTCTGAGCTGTCAGCACAGAGCCCAGTGCAGGGCTAGAACCCATGAGCCATGAGATCATGATCTGAGCTGAAGTCAAATGCTTAACAGTTTGGGCCACCCAGGTACCCCTATGATACCTTCTTTAAATGGCTCCGGCTCCCGAGGATCTCACCAATAACTGAATAGTTCTACATCTGAGTTTTAAAAATTAATTGCCCAAATGTACGCTAAGGAAGACAGCTCTTCATTTGAAAAAGTCCTGGGGATTTTAATTGGCTTCTTACTCAATATGAATCAATCTCAGTGATGCAGTTGCAAATATGTAAATAAATAGATAGCGGGGGGTGCATTCTCAGACTGTACTAGAAGCAATACCATGCCTAGATTGAGAAAAATAATTACTCTACTGGACTCATTAATTCACTTGTGCATTTAAAACACATTCATTTCCTTTCAATATGCAGATCTTTTGTTTCAGAAATACTTCGCAACGTTATTTGTCTCTGGTAAGTTTTAAGATTCTCCCTGTATCCTTGATGTCCTGAAGTCCCACCATGATGTATACAGGAGAGATCAATTTGTCTTCACTTATTCTGCTTAGGACTAGGTACAAGATTTTAAGCTAAGGACTCATGTCTTATCAATTCTGGAAAATTCTGTGTCATTTCTCTTCAAATATTACCTCCTCCTATTTTTTTTCTTTCTGGAATTTATTTTTTTTTTAGGTTTATTTACTTATTTTGAAAGAGAGAGAGAGAGAGAAGCAGAGAGAGAAAGAGAGAGAATCCCAAGCAGGCTGTTCACTGTCAGTACAGAGCCCAAGGCAAGGCTCAATCCCATGAACCTTGAGATTATTACCTGAGCTGAAATCAAGAGTTGGACACTCAACTGAGCCATCCAGGCACCCCGTCTTCTGAAACTTCTATTAAATGTACATGGATTGTCTTAGTCTATCTTCTGTATCTTATAATTTCTCTTTCACACTTTGAATTTTTATAGTGTTGTGTTATATTCTATCAATATATCACCTCTATTTGTCATTTCACTAATTTTCCCTTCTCTCATGTCTTATTTGTAATTTAACTTATCAGTTGCCTTTTTTACATTTCAGTGGGACTAGAACTAAGGTCTTCCGATGCTCATCCTATATTTCCTATATTCTTCATTTCTGGAAATTGTCTTTGATGTGCATGTTGTATTCTTGCTTTACGTATTCCATTTATTTTTTAATCTCTTAAAACCTTTACACATACATTTTAAAATCTGTTTAGATTGCTATATTGTCTGTAGTTGCTTAAAACTGAATTCTCCCATTTGTTGCACATACTGATTAATTCTCATTGTGGTTTTTAACATGTTGCTTTATAATTTTCCATTTGAGCTTCTCTTCTTAAAGTTTTTTTTTAATGTTTATTTACTTTTGAGAGATAGAGACAGAGTGTGAGCAGGGGAGGGGCAGAGAGAGAGGGAGACACAGAACCGGAAGGAGGCTCTAAGCTGTCAGCACAGAGCCCAATGTAGGGCTCGAACCCATGAACCGCAAGATCATGACCTGAGCCAAAGCTGGACGCTTAAAAGACGGAGCCACTTAGGTGCCCCTGAGCTTCTCTTCTATAGTAACTGTGTTCCATGAAAATTGGACGTATAGACGTGGTCCTATCAGCAGTTTTATATTTGTCTCTACCAGAGATCTATGGCATTTCCAGTTCTGGACCAGCTTTTATACGAATTTCTCAGCTCACGGTGAATTATGTGGGTACTATGGATTCGGGTCTCATACCCCTGTGTATATCAGGCTTAGATTTTTAAACTTCTAGGGGTGAGTTTATTACTACCCCATTCTAGAGAAGATGGATTACAGTTTGTAGAAATACAGTGTGGCGTAATAGTTAAGAGGTGGACCCTGGGTCTGATTCTTGTATCTGTCACTTCCTAGCTGTATGACCTTAAGCAAGTTACTTAAACACTTTATTTCCTATCTGTAAAATAGGGTTATAATAGTATCTAGTTCATGGGGGTTTTGTGATGATTAAGTAAATCAATACATGCAAAACATGTAAAACACTACCTGGTCCATTGTAAGTACTCATTAAGATTTGTTATCACTATGTCTGTGGCTATTTGGCAAATCTGGTTTCAACTCACAGATAAGGCAGGTATCTCCTGCTCCTTGTTTTGTGTAGGTTACACAATTCTAACTTCCTTCCAAGCCCTTCAGAGAACCCAAAATGTCAGTCTCTAAGGTACATATCTAGTTATCCCATTGTGTCCATGAGTTGTGAAACTTTGATTCATGCTAATGCCTGTGATTTTGAGTTCTAATTTTGTTTCTGGAGTCTGGGGGTTTTCCTTTCTTGCCCCTTGCATTCAGCTATACATTTTTGTCATTAGATTTTATTCAGTGTGTCTCAGTTTTGAGTTACATTGCTAATAAATAGTGAACAATAGGGGTGCCTGGGTGGCTCAGTCGGTTGAGTGTCCGACTTCATATCAGGTCATGATCTTGCCTTCCATGGGTTCAAGCCCCAAGTCAGGTTTTCTGTGCTGATAGCTTAGAGCCTGGAGCCTGCTTCAGATTCTGTGTCTCCTTCTCTTGCTCTCAAAAATAAATGAACATTAAAAAAATACACCTAAAAAAATAAATAGTGAGCAATAGTACATAACCTAACTATTCAA
The DNA here is from genome assembly GCA_017311185.1 of Proteles cristata cristata. Taxonomy (NCBI): domain Eukaryota; kingdom Metazoa; phylum Chordata; class Mammalia; order Carnivora; family Hyaenidae; genus Proteles; species Proteles cristata. The sequence continues at coordinate 10,779 of JAESUZ010002311.1, forward strand.
TAATAGGGCATTTGTTAAATTAAGGTATATCCTTCAAGTGGAATGCAATGCAACCATAACAAATAATGAAGTATGTATATATAATTATATGAGCTGGCAAAGAATACAGCTGTGTTGGATTGTTTCCTTTTTATTTTTTAAATGTTGATTTTTATACTTGAGAGAGAGCAAGCACGTGAACAGGGAAGAGGCAGAGAAATAGGGGGACAGAAAACCCAAAGTGGACTCTGTGCCGACAGCAGAGGGTCCAATGCAGGGCTAGAACCCACCAACCATGAGATGATGACCTGAGCCGAAGTCAGGGGTGGAATGCTTAACCGACTGATCCACCCAAGTGCCCCACTGTATTGTATTGTTAAGTGAAAAAGCAAGGAGCAAAGAAATAAATGTGTCTACAATGTGTGTATATAAATTCACACATTTTATGCATATAAAAGGTACCATAGGGATACCCACCTCCTGGTTACTTCTAGCATAAATGTGAGGGATAGGCTTTTACTTTTACTTCACTTTTTTTCCTTTTGTTATAATTTTTTAAAATAACGTGCAGGCGGGGATGCCTGGGTGGCTAAGTTGGTTAAGCATCCAACTTTGGCTCAGGTCATGATCTCATGGTTTTTGAGTTTCAACCCCATGTTGGGCTCTGTGCTGACAGCTCAGAGCCTGGAGTCTGCTTCAGACTCTGTGTCTCCCTCTCTTTGTCCCTCCCGTGCTCACACTCTGTTTCTCTCATTCTCTCTAAAATAAACATTAAAAATAATGTTCACAACTAGATGGGGGGGAACACCTAACTTCGTCAGAGGGAAGGGCACTCAGAGAAGCTTGACAGAGGAGCTGGGGCCTGAATAATGAGTTCACCAAGTGACAGAGTGTGGAAGGTGTGCAAGTTGTAACAACTAACTGTATGAGCCCCCAATTTTTAGATTTGCCAAATGCCAGCCTATGGAACAAAATTGGCCTGCAAACATCTTTTGTTTTGAGTTTGAACATAAATATCTTTAGACAACAATGTATACTCCATAGGTCCCACCACTTGCCAGTGCTTCATACCCAATCCACCTTACACCTTTTTTAAATTATCTACTCGCCCCTGAAAAATTTTCAGGGAAAACTCCATATTAGAGCATGTTCAGGGAAGGAAAAAACATATGGGTTTGGAAATCAGGTCAAGTTAAGGGTTAAGGAAACTAATCCATTAAGCGTTAGAAAAGAGATAACTTAAAAGAACATGATGGCTTTCTTCAAGCCAACCAAAAGCAAACATAGAGAAGAGAGAGTAAATTCCTTTTGTGTTGTCCCTTCATTCATTTGACAAATATTTGTCATATGTCTTCTATGCACCATGCTCTGACAAACTGCTCCAAATAGTGGAATTGAACTAAAGAGTTATAAGTTTCAGGAAGGCAGATTTAAATTCAGGATAATTATTATTTTTTAATGTTTATTTTATTTTTAGAGAGAGAGAGAGTGAGTTTGTGAGGGACAGAGAGGGGAGGGGACAGAAGATCTGAAGCAGGTACTGTGCTGATACCAGAGAGCCTTACTCGGGGCTCAAACACACAAACCACGAGATCATGACCTGAGCTGAAGTCAGAGGCTTAACCGACTGAGCCACCCAGGCACCCCAGGAAAATTATTTTTTTAATGTTTATTCATTTTTGAGAGAGACAGAGACAGAGCACATGTGGGGAAGAGGCAGAGAGAGATGGAGACACAGAATCCGAAGCAGGCTCCAGGCTCTGAACTGTAAGCACAGAGCCCTACATGGGGCTCGAACTCACAAACCATGAGATCATGACCTGAGCCAAAGTCAGATGCTTACCTGACTGAGCAACTCAGGCACCCCAATGTTTATTTATTTTTGAGAGAGAGAGAAAGAGAGAGAGAGAGAGAGAGCATGAGCAGGGGAGGGGCAGAGAGAGAAGACGCAGAATCTGAAGCAGGCTTCAGGCTCCAAGCTGTCAGCACAGAGCCCAATGTGGGGTTAGAACTCACGAACCACAAGATCATGACCTGAGCCAAAGTCGGACACTCAACCGACTGAGCCCCCTAGGTGCCTCCCCCAGCATATTGATTCTTAACCATTTTAGGTCTCTCTGCTGAAAGATGTACCTACACACATGCACACAAATAGCCACATGCAATTTCAGGAAATTCATAGATCCAGTGAGTTGCATACATGGACTCCAGGCTAAGAATTCCTGGAGAATACAATAGGCATGCAAAGGATAACAATGTGGCCGTTGAGAAGAATGATGTGGACACCAAGTGAGAAAAAAGAAAGGTAGAAAGTAGTGTGTGACGTTTTCTATAAAAGGATCACACACACACAAATATGTATATATAATATATAGGTTACCTCTAGAAAAATACAATAAACTGGTGAAAGCAATCGCCTCCAGGAAGCAAGTTGGTAAGTTTTGCTTTGAGGAAGATGAGTGACATGATCTGATATATGTTCCTAAAGGACTTCTGTGATAATTCTGGTTTACAGAGTGAGGGTGGCTTAGAATAAGGCAGTAGCAGTAGGAAGTGGTATAATATATTTTTCACTACTTGCTCATTGAACATTTGGAATTTTGAATCATGTATATCTAATACCTATTCAAAAGTATTATGTGTCACAAAAGGACTCTTGGCAAAGATCTTTCTAGGAATTAAATTCCTCTAATGATAGAGCATTTTGCTTCAGACTATATGGAGCTTCCTCGAAGCCCTCATGTAAACACTAAGTTCATCACCAGAAATGTGGTATCAAGAAGTCCTAGGGTGGCTGGGTGGCTCAGGCGATTAAGCATCTGACTTAGGCTCAGGTCACGGTCTCGCAGTTTGTGGGTTCAAGCCCCGCATTGGGTTCTATGCTGACAGTTCAGAGCCTGGTGCCTCCTTCGGATTCTGTGTCTCCCTCTTTTTCTGCCCCTCCCCCCACCACACTCTCTCTCTCACTTTATCACTCAAAAATAAATAAAAATTTAAAAATTAAAAGAAAAAAAAAAAGAAATCCTGTACTTGGGGGGTGGGGAGAAGGTTGCTTTAAGTCAGGCGAGTGTTCTGTCCTCACTGGAAGACGTCAGGATTCTAAGAACTCCTATGGCACTTGTAATCATTCTTGCTTATTTATAAGATATTGATGGGACACCTATTATGTGCCAGACACTGTGCTCGGTACTGGGGATATAACAGTAACAAAATAAGTTCCTGAATTCCTGAAGCTTACATTCTAGCAGTGAAGGCAGATCATGAACAAACAGCAGAATACGGTAAGTGCTATGCAGGTGAACAAACCAGCATAAAGCAATAAAGAACCATGTAGAAAGTGGCGATTTTTAAATAAGGTGGCCAAGGATATACCTCCGGTAAGGTGTTATTTGCACAGAGATCTGAGGGAAGTGAGTGAGTAAGCCTGTGGGTCTATGGGGAAAGAATATTCTAGTTAGAGAGAACAGTGAAGGCCTGTTGGGAGTTATTCTGGCGTGTTTGAGACACAGCAATGAGGCCATATGACTGGAGCTGTGTAATCAAGGGGGAGAGTAGTAAGAATTCAGGTCAGAAAGGTAAGAGGGAAGAAGACAGCTCAAATAGAATCTTAGAGATCATTCTAGGGACTTTGGCTTTTACTGTGAACAATGTAAAATGCATGGGAGGGTTTTAAGCAGAAGGATGACATGATCTGAGTTACATGTTTCGTTGTTAAAAAAAAAAACACTGGTTTAGATGAAGTAGTTATAGTAGAGGACATGTGAGAAGTGGTCAGATTCTAAATATATTTTGAAAGATGTCACACACAGTATTGCTGATAGATTGGATGTGGGGTGTGAGAGCAAAGGGGGAATTAAGGAAGACTCCTGAACATCTAGAAGAATGGAGAAAGAAGACTACAGGAGAGGCAGGTATAAGGAAATGTCACTTTGGTTTTGGAGAGTTTCAAGTTGAGATGTCAGATAGCCTAAGGGTCAGAGAGGTGAGGGAAATCATGTGAGAGATACTAAGCAAGAATTGCCAATGAAGTAGAAGAACCAAGGAGGTATAATGTTCTGGAAGCCAAGTAAAAAAAAAAAAAAAAGGTTTCAAGAAAGGTGATTAACTGTGTTAAATGCCTCTATTGGGTCAAATACAATGAAGATAGAAAAGGGATCATTGGGGAGTGCCTGAGTGTCTCAGTCAGTTAAGCATCCGACTCCTGATTTCAGCTCAGATCATGATCTCATGGCTCATGAGTCCGAACCCTGCATTGGGCTCTGCGCTGACAGTGAGGAGCCTGCTTGGGATTCTCTGTCTCTCCCTCTCTCTGCCCCAGTCCTGCTCATTCTCTCTCTCTCTCTCTCTCTCTCTCTCAAAATAAATAAATAAAACTTAAAAAAATGAAAGAAAAAGGATTTTTGGATTCAACATTGAGGAGATACCATTGACATTGACATGAATCATTTTGGTGGAGTGATGCCGGGGGGGGGGGAATGCCTGATTAGACAGAGTTCGAGAGACAATGGGGAGGGGAGAGAAAATTTGGAGGTAGTGAGCAGAGACAACTTTTTTTAGAATATTTGCTCAGAAGCAAAAAAAAAAAAAATGTAACAGGGCTGTAGCTAAAGGAAAGTGACAAGTTTTTTCTTTTTAGCATTGGAGATGTTGGTTTGGTGAAAGAAAAATGACTGATGTCACAAAAGGAGGGGAAATGATTAGAGCAATGACCTTGACTAGGCCAAGAGGGACAGGCTCTAGTACACAAGTGCAGTGGGTCAGCCTACAGTTGAATTATAGGTAGTTTGCTTATAGCGACAAGAGGGAATGCAGGGTATGTGGATACAGATATAAGTAGGTTTGTAGAAGCTGGCAGTTGCTCTCTCCTGGCTACTTCTATTTTCTCAGTGAAATAGGAAGCAAGTTCAGTAGATGAGAACAAGAATGGGGGAAGGGGTTCTGGGAGTTGGAGAAGAAAGAGGGTGTAAAATGGTCATCCAGGAGAGTTTCAGAATGACTATATGAAGGAAACATGGTGCATCTGGACGGTAATACTAAAGGCCCGTATAAAGTTAGTGGTCATGAATCTATAGTGAGATCGGTCAGCATGGCTTTAAGTTTTTATCCACTCTTGTTCAACTGCTGGGGCAGGTTTAGAATAGACAGAGTTGGATTTAACGAAAATTGGGGGGTCTGTCACTCAAACACGATGAGAGCAAAGAGAGGCAAGAGAGGCCAGAGTGTATGTGAAAGAGCAAACATAATGATGGGCATAGAATCTGAGCTGTGGGGGCGCCTGGATGGCGTCCAACTCTTGTTACTAGAGCGTCCAACTCTTGATCTCAGCTCAGGTCATGATCCCAGGATTGTGGTATGTTCAGGCTTGGCGTTGAACATGGAGCCTGTTTGGGATTCTCTCTCTCTCTCTTCCTCAGTCCCTCTCCTGTTCATTCTCTCTCTCTCTCAGAAAAAAAAAAAAAAAAGTAACAAAGGATCTGAGCTGTGCAAAGCAGAAAATGAGTACACTTGGGGATGGAAGCATAGTACTCTATGGTTCATTACATAATTGTTCTTTGCCTACTTTGGTCACATAAGGGCTAAAAAGTGCCCATTCCTGTCAGCAAGTAGGAGGGCACCAGTGACCTTGGAGCAGTGTTCTCATGATTGTGTTCCTCAGAACCCATTAGCCCCTTACTATCATCTCTGTGAGGGAGGTCACAAAACTTAGAAAACCTTGTGTCCCCCAGCCCTCTCTTGGAGATCCACATTACCTGTTAACATGTTAAGGACTCCGTGGGCTCCTGGGTGGCTCAGTCTATTGAGCGTCCAACTTTGACTCAGCTCATGATGTCATGGTTTGAGCCACATTGGGCTGACTGCTGTCAGACGGTCAGCAAGAAACTTGCTTTGGAGACTGTGACCTCCTCCATCTACCCCTCCCCTAAAAGAAATACATATTTTTTAAAAAGAAAGAAATATATTAAGGGCTCCAAATATTCTTGCAGTTGGGAAATTACATTCAATTAACCCAGTGTTTTACAACTTCTCTTGTTTGTGGGTTACCTTCTTAGGTAATGCTATCAATATCCATCCCCAGGAACTAATACTCCATGGAACACACTTTGAGAATCCTAACTTAGGAAGCATGTTGGGGATTGGAAGCTAAGTTGTAGACCAGCTTTCTCCAAGGCAGTGTGCATGGCAGGAACCCACGCCCTTCTCAGGCTATCTCACTCTGCTGTGGCTGAGCTGGCCCCCAGAGACTTGGATTTTATCCTATTCCCCTTCAGCGAAATAAACCTGATATTGTCAATACAGCTGATTCTCTCGTTTTCATTCAGCTGCGGTTCTCCAGTGTTGTATCTTCAATAATGCAAGAAATATTATGGTGACAATGACCTGGAAGCAGCATGCATATGTATTAACCACTTCCTTTCACCAGGCACTAGGCTTGGCATCTCGCATATATTTTCTCATTCGCCCTTCACAACAATGCTATGAGAAAGTGTATGTTTACTTAAAAACCTCCAGAAAATCAGTGGCAACCAGTCTTCTTTAGAAACCTTTTGCTTGGAAGAAAGGAAAGAGGCCCACTGAAGAGCATAACGAGCAATGGGTTTGTCACAAACAGATTGGGAACCCTATGAACATTCATAGAAAGAAGATGTTGGAGCTGAAGGAGACCCAAAAGATCAATTTCAGATGTGAAGGAGAGGTTACTGCATTCTCCTCAAAAGTTGTTACATAAATTGTCACAGGAGAGATAGATTAAGAAATTTTGCCATAACTGCTTTGATTTAGATGGAGCTGTAGAAAACGATATTGTCACATGAACTAAAGCTACAGATCATGCTACAAGAACACAATATTGTAAATGTCATAGGGGCCAGATTTCACCAGAATGCCATGGTTCTCAAACCAGAATGTGTATCTGAATGATTCCAAGTATCTGTTTTAAAATTCAGATTCCTAAACCCCATCTTTGGAAATATGAATTCAGTGAGCCTGGTATAATGGCCAGGAAACTGGCATTTTTAACAAGCTCCTTGGGCAGCAATGACTGGTCCGCCACTATGGGTGGTCCTCTCACTGACCATAACCTGAGAAACACACCTTTAGGGATACTCTCTTCCTAATTAAGGTATGAGCAGGCCAATCTCAACTAGTTAGCTGGGGCAGTTGTCCTGCAAAAAGACCAATATAGAGACCCAGGAAGCCCCCACTATTCCGTGGATCCCCAGTTTTCTAGAGAATCTCATCTTAATGTGATAATGAACCCTTAGAGACATCTTCTTCCCTGTGACTTGATGACAGGAGCTAAGGCTCAGGAGCAAACACAGTAGTCACTATGAGGAGACATTCCAGGACATACCATTCAGATGGAATAAAAACTTCTCCTATAAGCTCTTAAGTGATCAGAGATTCTTCTGTGTGACCAGAAGTTAGTGGCATTTCATTGTACTTTGATCATGTATATAGCAAAGAAACAGACCAGGCTTGGAGGCTGTGGGATGCCTATATCCTGAAGGGATCTTGGTCCTCATAGCCAAGATCCAGTCCTTAGTTTCTTAGGTTCCAAAATTTGATGTTGTCAGTTTTAACCAGGAAGCGATTAGGCTCTGGGGGACAAATTTCACACAATCTAAACTTATAGGGAGATGTTTTAGAAGCCAACATGTCGTTTTATTAATTCATCTTGATAATTAACTACAAAGCAAATTTATGTCAATCAGTGCATTTTCTTCCCTGCTGGAAATCTAATTAGGAAACCAAATAAAGGCAAAAGGCTCTTTGGTGGAGGCAGCTGAGTTTAGTGAAAAGAGCTAGGATTTTGAAATCCTATAGATTTAGATTAAAATGCCAGCTACTTTACTTGTGGTGGGCTGAGCGATGTTCTAAAAATATGTCCAACTGGAACCTCAGAATATATGACCTTAGTTGGAAAAAGGGTTTTTGCAGATGTAATTAAGGTAAGGATCTCTACATGAGATTGTCCTGGATTAGGGTGGGCTCTAAATCCAATGCTTGAGTGTCCTTACAAGAAGAGGCTGAGATATAGGTGAGAAGGCCATGTGAAGACAGAGACAGAGAAACTGGAGTAATGCCCCCCATAAGCCAAAAAAAGTCTGTAGCCACCAAAGCTAAGAAAAGGCAAAGAATGGGGGCTCAAGTAAGCATTTGACTCTATTTCAGCTCAGGTCATGATCTTGTGGTTCATGGGATTGAGCCCCATGTACTGACGGTTCTGAATCCGCTTGGGATTTTCTCTGTCTCAAAATAAATAAATACACTTAAAAATAAAGAGACAAAAAATGGAATTGCCCCTCAAGCCTTTGGAGGGAGAATGGCTCTTCCAACACCTTGATTTCAGATGTATGGCTTCCAGAATTTATTCCAGAGAATAAATATCTGTTGTCTTAAGCCACCAAGTCTGTAGTACTTTGTCATGGCAGCCACAGGAAGCTCATACTGGTCATTTAGTTTTATGCGCTTGGATCAACCCCATAGCCTCTCTGAGCCTCAGTTTTCTCATCTGAAAATGGGTCTTAGTAATAAAACACTATGAGATCATAAGGCTGCTGTGAAGATTAAATATCATAACTTATATAAAGTATTTGGTTCAGCCCTCATACGGTGGCTGTTCTTACTGGTAAGAGAAAAGGTTAGTAGAGAGTGTGAGATGCTTTGAAAAGATGGAGCCCCATGCATCTCTTCAAACCCCTATCAGAAAGACAACAAATATATCAGCAGTTCAGGGCATTGGAGGAGAGAAACAAGTTCTTTCTAGTTATTTTAATTTTAATTTTTCTAATGGTCAACATGTCATGATATAGTGAATCCCCCCTTGGTTTTGATGGGACTTTTCCAGCCACAGCATTTACAAAGCTACAGTCCTGTTTGCCACTAGTTACTTTTTATTTTTTTTACTATATATTTTTTAATGTATATTTTTGAGAGACAGAAATAAAAAGAGACAGAAAGCACACGTGAACAGGGAAGAGGCAGAGAGAGATGGGGACGGAGAATCTGAAGTGGGCTCCATGCTGACAGCAGAGAGCCTGATGCTGGGCTCAAACTCACGAGCCATGAGCCATGAGAGGCTGAGCTGAAGTCAGACGCTCAACTGACTTAGCCACCCAGGCGCCCCAACTGGTTACTTTTTAAAGAATTGTTTCTTTAATGCTTTATATATAGGTAGTCCCTTATCTTATCAATAAATGCTGTTTTTGTGAGCAGCCAATCCCACTTCTAGAGTGGGAAACTCTTGTCAGCTTAAGTTCCTGAGAGTGGTATTTTTCTATGTTATTGGTTGACCTGAACACTACAGTTGGGGGCCCTTTTCCCTTTTAGTCCCTAGCACTCTGTCTCCATTTTGCCGAATCCCATGAATTCATAGACCTATGTCCGCTTTCTCACTAACCTGTTCACCAACAGAAAGTTCTTAAGTTTCTGCATCTGACAGCCTCCACTCCCACCCACACGGCCCCAATTAGCATTATCTCTGGGAGGCCACGGAGATCGTGCCCTGCTCGTTTTTGTACCTACTGTCTAGTATGCTGCATGGTAATATGGTAAATATGTATTAAGGTGGGGGAAGAGGAACAATTAATAAATCTTGGTCCTGGAGACAGGCAGACCTGGATTAAACCTTAGCTCCCCTTTTCTGCTAGCTCTGGGACCTTGAGAAAATTACTTCAGCTTTTGAGACCTCAGTCCCTTCATTTGAAAAATGATGGTAATAATAGTACCTACCTCCTAGGTGTTTTATAAGAATTAAAATGAGTGAGTATATATAAAGCCCTCAGCCGCGGACCACGTACATAGTGAATGCTCAGTAAATGTTAGCAATGTGTGAAGGGCTATATGAAATAATGAATGACTGGAATATGCATTTTCAACAGGAAGGCATACAACTCCAGGAAATTTTTAGTGCCTATAAAAGATCCGGGGAAGGATGAGAGAACAGCCACTAAGAGCTGGTGAGTACTTCATCTACCATATCTCTTACCACGTGATTCTGACTGGTGGGAGTACTTGAAAGCTGAAGTTTATCAGAATGAACCATTCACATCAAATGCATGGAATGAAAATAACGTTTCATATCATACCAGTAACAGTTGCTCAACTTCAGAGAGTACTTCAAAATATGATGAAGTGTTGAAAAGTGTAGAGCTGTCAATAGAAACTAGTGCTCACAGTGGTTTTAAATTAATTAAAAATACTGATTTCAGCGTTCTGGCTTTCGTGCAGAGGATTTGAGTTATTATTGTTATTAGAGAAAGTCTGAGTCAGGAGGATTGCATAGACAAATGATAACATTAAAGGAAGTCAGATGAAATTTCACACATCAGGAGGGTTGCACAGGCAACGAAAGCCACTTTCACTTCACATGACACGCTTTAAGGAGTAGCGCAGGGACGGTGAGGGAAGGGGGGGGTGAAGAATTGATATGCTGCATACCTACCTAGAGGCAACTCTTGCTCAAGATTCTGCACCATCCATGCTGTGTGCTGGTTCTCCTAATCCTCCATCCCTCCAGTCTCTCATTGATTCATTCAGCAAAATTATATTGGGTGCCTCCTACGTGCCAGGCACTGTTATGGATGTTAGGGATGCAGCAGTGAACCAAGAGCCTCGCCCGACTTGGATGTTGCTTCCATTAGGGGTCAGCACACAGGGGCTCACAGGCAAAGTGTGGCCCGTCACCTGTTTTGGTAGATACAGCTTTAATAGAACATAGCCGTGGTCCTTCCTTTATTTAAGTGTCATCTATGATTGTTTTTGTGTAACAACAACCAAGTTTGGGCAGTTGTGGCAGAAACTTCCTGGCCCACAGAGCTTAAAATAGTTATTAGCTGGCCCCTTATTTTTAAAAAGCCTGCCAGCCCCATGTTCTAGCAAAAGGAAATGATCTTTAAAAATACATATATGATGTCATGTGGTGTTCAAAGTCTAAAGAAAAATAAAGCAGGGAGGGCAGAGAAGGAGTGGGGAGGGGAAGCTTACTCCTCTAGACATGCCCATCAGAGAAGATCTCACTGGGCAGGGGGCATTTGATCCAACGTCTGAAGGGGGTCAGTAAGTGAGTTACATTGATGTTTGAGTTGTATCTGGCATTGTAGGCCATTGCAAGGAGTTTTACAATCTTGTGTGTGAGATGGGAAGTCATTAGAGGAATTTGAGCATAAGAGTGACATGCTCTGACTTCCATGTTAATAAGATTAGCCTGGCTTTCAAATCAATAAGGGAATAATAGACTTGGGTGAGGGTGGCAGGGACCAAATCGACACAACAGCTGGGAGGCTAGTGCAATTATGCTGGGACATGGATCATTGTGTCTTCAACCAAGCGATGAAAAGTAGTTGGATTCAAGGTATATTTTGAAGGTGGAACCAATGAGATTTGCCAATAGAACAAAATGTCAGATGTGAGAGAAAGAAATGAATCAAGAATGACTTCACGATCTTCTGCCTGAGCAGCTGGAAGAATGGAGTTACTATTTAGCAAGATGGGCAAGGCGGTGAGGAGCAAGATTGACAAGTGGAGTAGGTTTGGGTCGGTGGTGGGGAGGTGGTGGCACCTCGAGTGGTGGTGGGGGGGAAATTGAGAATTCAGTTTTAGATGCAGTGAGTATAGGATGCTACATTAAGCAGGGAGTTATATATAAAAGTATGGAGGGGTCTGGGCTGGAGATCCACATTTGGGAGTCATCAGCATATAGATAGCATTTTATTTTACTTCATTTTATTTTATTTTATTTTTTTAAAGTAAACTCCACATCCAGAGTGGAGCCCAGTGAGGGGCTTGAACTCTTGACCCTGCAATCGAGATCTGAGCTGAGATCAAGACTTGGACGCTTAACCCACTAAGTCACCCAGACACCCCTAGATAGTATTTTAAGCCATGGGAGTGGAAGCATTCCCGAGAAGGTCCAGAACAGAAGTGAGCTAAGACTTCAGGTGTTCTTTTACCTTTCAGTTTTAGATTCAGTCCATGGCAAAATCCTATCAATTCTTCCTTTATAATATCTCTCAACCCAACATTTTTTTCCCCTTTACCAGAGCTGCTGCCCTTATCCAGGATCTCATTCTATCCCACTTGGCCATTTGCAATAGCCTCCTAACTGGTTTCCTTGCTCTGACTGTCAACGTGGAACTCATCATCTCATTTGTCTCTCCCCTCCAAGAAATTCTCTCTACTCCTTGGCTCCCCATCTTAAAGAATGGCATCACCATCCACACCTATTTGTTCAGGTTTGAAACCTGTAAATCAGCCTTATCTCCTCTGTCTCTCCTACTTTCTGCATGCAGTCTATTACCAAACACTGCCATTGATACCTCCAGAAAATAACACAATTCTGCCCACTCCCTGTTACCATCACTGTAGTTCAAGACATGGTCATCTCCCACATGGACAGTAGCTGCCTAAGTACTTTCCTGCCCTCCATCCTATCCTCCATACTGATGTCAGTAGGATCTTTCTAAAACAACACTGTATGGCCCTTGCCTATCTCTTTTGTAGGTCCACAGAATAAAATGCAAAGATCTTTCATCATTTGACTCGAACTTCTCTCTCTAATGGTACCTGTCATGGCTCTTTTGGGATTCTCCTACTATTTCAGCCATGTCGCCTTGTCCGTAGTCATGAGACCCACAGTATGCCCCGGTACCTCAGTATGGACCTTCCTAAGCATATTACAACTACTGAGACTATGAACCCCCCCCTTCTGGTCTCAGCTGAGCCAGGGAGAATGCAGTTGAAACTCCTAGGTCACTTGCCTTTAGGCTGAAGCTGCTTCCTCTGTTTGCCCAAATGTGCTTTACAAATACTATGCTTTTCTCTGCATGCCATGACATGATAAGGCTTAGGAAGCACTGACGTAGTACATACCATCTCCCCCAGGCTGTGAAGTGCTGCTCCATTCTCTTCTCTAAGTTCTAAGTGCTCTTCCATGCCATGTTTAAGACTCACATCTTTTTCTTAAGTTTATTTATTTATCTGAGAGAGAGCGTGTACACTCAGGGAGGGGCAGAGAGAGAGGAGAGAGAGAATCCCAAGCAGGTTCCACACTGTCAGTGGGGAGCCCAGTGCGGAGCTTGAACTCACGAACCATGAGATCATGATCTGAGCCAAAGTTGGATGCTTAACTGACTGAGCCACCCAGGTTCCTCAATGAAAAAATTGTTTGGCAGGTGAAAAGAACATGTTTTTCATGAGTAACACCAAAAGAGGCAGTATGGAGCATGAAGAAAGAGCTTGTCAAAGACACTTCAGAAAGTCTTGGGTGGAGGAAAAGCCAGTGGGCTAGGGGAAATTTGCTGGCAAAGTGGACGTGCCCAGTAGTGATTGAAAAAGCATGGCAAGCACATGGGACAGAGAAAGTTAGGTTTCTCTGTTGAGACACAATATAACATAGCCATTAGGTCCAGAATGCCTAGGGTCAAAGCGTGGTTCTGGCACTTATTACCAGCTGTGTGACCTTGGACAAGTTGCTTCATGTCTCTGAACTTCAATTTACTCATCATATGGGAATAATAATAGTACCTATTTCCAAGGAGTTGTTGTAAGACTTAAATGAGTTAGGAGCGTCTGGGTGGCTCAGTTGGTTAAGTGTCCTACTTCAGCTCAGGTCATGATCTCATGGTTCATGAGTTTGAGCCCGAATCAGGCTCTGTACTCACAGCTCAGAGCCTGGAGCCTCCTTCGGATTCTTTCTCTCCCACCCTCTCTGCCCCTCCCTTGCTCACTCTCTGTCTTCCTCTCTCTCTCTTTCAAAAATAAATAAACATTTAAAAAAATGTTTTAAAGACTTAAATGAGTTAATGTTTGTGATTAGAGCAGTATCAACCAATGCTGGCATATAGAGCACTATAGAAGGGTGCATTAGATAAAACAATGGTCTTCTTCTTCCTTGCCAAGCAGTACTTCAACCTCTATGGCTCGGACTTCCTCCTTGGGTCTGAGGCAGAGCCCATGGAAGCTTTGAGTTGCTCCCCAGTGGACATGTATGATATCTGGGGTCCAGAGCCCAGTCCTCTGAGCCTGGTATGTCTCACTATTCACAGGACACTGGCCACTCTCATTAGGTTTCTAACCTACAAAATTTCTTCACGATTCTTCAGTCTTTTCAAAAGCTCAGTGGAGTTCACTGTGAGGACATACTGGAGTGGATTCCATGAGCACGCCAAAGCAAATAGACTCAAAATAGCATAATCCTTAAGACTAATAGCTTTGCAATCAAGCAAACATGAGTTTGAATCCGGGGTTTACAAATAACCAACTGGATGACCTTGGACAAATCACCCTCTCTAAGTCTCAATTTACTCATCTGCCAAATGAAGCCTAATAGATAGCTGTCAAGATCAAATGAGAAAACGGACATGAAGCATTCAGCACAGAGCCTGGTCCACAGTAAGCACTCAAAAAGTATTAACTCTTACCATTAATTCATAGGATCACCAGTCTTGATTTTCCCAGCTCTAGAATGTAATTTAAGTGTACTATGGTTCCTATCCACTATTGCTCTGTCATCCCGATTTGCCCCTTCCAAACTAAAAGGGTGCAGGAAAAAATTATTCAAACCAATAAATTACGAACACTCTGCATTTTATAGTCCATTTGAGGTTCATGCCCACTTCAATAATTATGGAGAAAGACATTTCAATGTCTGCAAATGTCTCAAAGACAATGGGGTACACTCAGCCTAGGATGGACATCAAAATCACCATTTTTTAATTTTTGATTTCATTAAATATATTCTTCTTGTAAAATGGCAAATGATTTATTTTAAAAACGTGTATACTTGCATTTACCCTAGAAACAGTTCTCCTATTGGAACAAATCTCCAGTGGGGAGAGAAGTGGCCAGACAAGTCTGTTTTGCAGACGTCACCCAAGTGAGTCTGGTAGGCACCTCTGGTCTCAGAAAGGGACTGGAAAGTGAGTCTGGTGGAAAAGGTCAGGGTCTTCCTTTGAGAAGAAATCCAAGAAGGGTAGGTATAACCACCCTGCCTCCCACACAAAGTGGGTGTGTAGAAATGTGCTCTGCACCCACTGGGGGACAGCGTAGTGCTTTCTCCTCCATGCCTGAATCATGGGACTTCCCTCCCATAGCTATACAATCATCATATCCATGACACACCAGTTGGAGAATTATGTTCAGTAAGAATACAAGCTTGCCCCATGCTTCAAAATTGCAACTATAGGGTTACCAGGGTGGCTCTGACTGAGCATCAACTTCGGTTCAGGTCATGATCCCATGGTTTGTGGGTTCAAGCTCCACATCAGGCTCTGTGCTGACAGCTCGGAGCCTGGAGCCTGCTTCAGATTCTGTGTCTTCCTTCTCTCTCTCTCTCTCTCTCTCTCTCTGCCCCTCCCCCACTCATTCCCTCTCTCTCTCTTTCTCTCTCAAAAATAAATAAACATTACAAAATTATTAAAAAATGCAACTATATGTGATGACTGGATTAAATATATGCCATGCCTAACGATTAAATACTGTCTAAATCAAGATAGAATGATTACCAAATTATTAAATTATTTTGGGTTTACACATTTGTTTTCAATGTTAATTGTTTGCTGGCAAAAACTGTTTGGCCTTGATCATGATCATTAATGAGTGTGCTTGCATTTCAAATCAAGGAATCAGTCTCTCAAATGGCTTTAGTCAAATCAAATAAAACCGTAAATACTTTTCAAAATAAAAGTGTAAAACAAAAAGAAAGTGTAAAATATCACAATTTATTTAGTTTTCTTTATAAACTTTTTTGAGCAAGCAAAAGAGAGAGAGCAAGCATGTGAGCAGGGGAGGGATGGAGGGAGAGGTAGAGAGCATTATAAGCAGGCTCCATGGCCACCACCCAGCCTGATGTGGGGCTCCATCTTACGACTGTGAGATCATAACCTGACCTGAAATCAAGTCGGATGGTTAACCAACTGAGCCACACAGGCGACTCTAGAGTTGTTACCTTTTATTCCCTGATATATATATATATATATATATATATATATATATCAACAACTTCTTAAATTATGATTTTGGGGTGGAAATATTATTGATTTTTGAAAAAATAGACTATATTTTAAAGCAGTTTAAATTTTTTTTAATGTTTATATATTTTTGATAGAGGAAAAGAGTGACCGAGTGCAAGTGGGGGAAGGTCAGAGGGAGATACAGTATCTGAAGCAGGCTTCAGGCTCAGAGCTGACAGCACAGAGCCCAATGCGGGGTTCAAACTCACAAGCTGTGAGATCATGACCTGAGCCAAAGTTAGATGGCTCAACTGACTGAGCTACCTAGGTACCCTATTTTAGAGCAGTTTTAAGTTCACCATCTAATATATTTCACAGCAACTGTTTATATATATATTATGTATACATTATATTATACATTTATAGTGTATAATATACGTGGAATATATTGATGTATATATAAATATAGAATAGAAATTTATAGTGTATCTACAAATATATATTTGTATAAATACATGTATAACAAATGTAACATATATGTTAGATGCACCTACTTTGGAAGTCCATCAAAAACTTGGATTTTTCACATAGGTCTGAAAATTATAGAATAAATCTTCACTTAAATCTTTCAAAATTAAATAGAATGCCAAATTTCATTTATACATGTGATCTATACTAACTAATCTTTACTAATGTATGAATACTAAGTTACCATTTTTCTAGTAACAAGATTCTTTTTTATATGAAGTTTATTTATTTATTTTGAGAGAGAGCGCATCAGCAGCAGAGGGGCAGAGAGAAAGGGAGAGAATCCCAACAAGGCTACATGCTGCCCGCGCAGAGCCCATTGTGGGGCTTGATCTCACGAGCCATGAGATCATGACCTACACTGAGATCAAGAGTTAGACGCTTAACTCACTGAGCCACCCAGGCACTCCTCCAAGTAACAAGATTCTTACATTGTAATTGTAATTACATTGTAATTGTAATGAATTACAATCAAAGAAATAAAGACTTGAAAAATAAGACTTCAAGAAGAAATATAAATTCAATGAGCTATTGTATTTTCAATACAAGGATGCAAAATTGATAATGCAGTGAGATGTACAGACTCAAAAATCAGGTACAAATGATTTTTATTACCTTCTATCCTCTTGCTAACTATGTGGCCTTATGTAAGTTACTGAGCCTCAGTTTTCTTGTCTGCAAAATAAGGATAATAATAGCACACATGTCAGTGTTGATGGGAAGATTAAATGAGATACTACATACACAAATTTTTTAAACACTGGCACATGGTAGGTGTTTAATATATGTTATGAGATTTTATTGTTATTTGTACTAGAATGTCAACTTCATAGTGGCAGTTTCTTTCCTATCTTCTCTTGGATTCCCATTACTTAACAGTGAATGTCCAATAAGTATTTATTGGGTAAACTGAATTATGTGACAATTATCTAAAGGTCTAGGGGAGCTGTTTACTGACTATGCCACTGTTTCTAATCACACTTGGGAGCTGCATGAGCAACTTATGATGAATTTTGTAAATGTTTATTTATTTATTTTTGAGGGAGAGAGAGAGTGTGTGTGTGGGCATGTGTGTGAGCTGGGGAGAGGCAGAGAAAGGGAGAGTCTGACAGCGCAGAGCCTGATGTGGGTAGGACTCAATCCCATGAGCCGTGACGACATCATGACCTAAGCTGAGATCAAGAGTTGGATGTTTTCACTGACTGAACCACCCAGGTGCCCCTCGAGGTGAATTTTTTTAATTTTAATGTTTTTTTTTTAAATTTATTTCTGAGAGAGAGAGAGAGACAGCATGAATGGAGGGTGTCAGAAAGAGAGGGAGATACAGAATCCGAAGCAAGCTCCAGGCTCTGAGCTAGCTGCCAGCACAGAGCTCAATGCGGGGCTTGAACCCATGAACCATGAGATCATGACCTGAGCCGAATTCAGACACTTAACCGACTGAGACACTCAGGCGCCCCACAAGGTGAATTTTTTAAACAACAGCTTTATGGATGGAGATGTATTTCCCCCATTTGAATTGCACAATTAGTTTTTAGTACCTTACAGAGTTGTGCAACCATCACCACAAATCAATTTTAGGATATCACCATCACTCCAAAAAGAAACTCCATACCTGTTAATAGTCACTTCCCATTAACCTACAACTCCACTCCCTAGGCCCAGGGGTACCACCAATCTACTTCCTGTCTGTATGGATTTGCTTCTTCTGGACATTTTTATTTTATTTTATTTTTTAATTTCTAGGACAGAGAGAGACAGCGTGAGCAGGGGAGGGTCAGAGAGAGAGGGAGACACAGACTCTGAAATAGGCTCCAGGCTCTGAGCTGGCAGTCAGCACAGAGCCCGATGCGGGGCTGGAACCCACGAACCGCGAGATCATGACCCAAGCGAAAGTCGGACGCTCAACCGACTAAGCCACCCAGGTGCCCCACTTCTGGACATTTCTTATAAACAGACTCATCCAACAAGTAGTCTTTTGTTACCACCTTGTCTCATTTAGCATAATTTTTTCAAGGGTCATCCATGCTATTGGTGTACTTCAGTAGTTCATTCATTTTCATAGCTGAATAATATTCCATCATATGGATGGATAGGCCACATTTGTTTACCCATTTATCTAGCTCATCGTCACTGGGGTTATTTTCACTTTTTGGCTGTTATGAATAATGCTAATGTAAACATGGGTTTAAGAGCCAGATAAATCCATGTTGAAATCCCTGCTCAACTGCTTTTATGAGGTATGTGGTCTTTGACAAATTACTTCATCTCTTTGAGCCTTAGGATTTTTGCATTCCAAATAGGAGCCAGAACCTACCTTATAGCACTATGGGAGAAAATGAATTAGATAATTCCTGTGAAATACCTAGTACAAAGTAATTGTTGAACAAATGGCAACTATTATTAGGGTTGCTTTACTAATATTTTCTTATTTCAAGGCTAGTGAGGTCCTATCAATGAATTTCTCTTGCTCATTGAATAATTCAGGCCTGGGGATGAGAAAGTTTCTCGGGAGACTTTAGTTTACTTAAAAAAATGTTTCTAAAATTACAAAAGTAACATATACATATAAAAAAGTTCTAATTTTACAGAATTATATAGGGAAAAGTAAAAACCTATTTTTATACCCATTCCCCCACCCATTTCCTTCCCAGAAATAACAATAACAGTTTGGTGTATGTCCATTGAGACCATCCTCTATGTATATCCATACATATGAATATATACATAAGAACACACACACATATTTCTACATAAATTATACCTTACTATATATATATGCATATATATATATATATTATTCTGTGACTTTCTAATTTTACTCAACAACGTGTTTTTGACATCTTTCCATTTGAGTACATAGGGATGTACCTCATCCTCCTTAATGGTTGTTCAGCAATCCAAAGGATGGAAATGCCAATGGCTTACTTTTTAAAATCTTCAGTCATTGCTCTCAAGATAGCATCATGATTCCCCAATTGCTGTGTGCTTTTTTTCCTCTCAAAACCTGTATTTAACTATGTAGCGTGTAAATGTGCAGTTTATGGCAAACTCATAGTTTGCATGGGTCATGAATGTTTTATTGAATTCCCAGTTGTAGGGACAGAAAGAAAGGCTAAGCATTCATGCAGAAAGGAATTTTCTTTAGATAGGTCCAGAGGAAAAACAAGTCACTCAAATCACGACCAGCTTTTGAATATTTTTTCTTGTTGGGTTCTAATATCGAGAAACTAAATGTAAAAGAAGAATGGAGTGGAACATGAGTAAATTCAACAAAGATCTTGAGAAGCTTACTAAATACAAAAATAACTGTTGATCTGGTGGATAAAACATTAAAGTAGTGGTAATAATCTTTTTTTCACTGCTAAGTACCTATTATAATTACTCTTTTGGGTGAGAAACCAGCCAAGATAATTGACAAATGCCAAAAAGGGATAGCCACATATTCAACATGATTACATTTATATAAATGTATGAAGGAGAAATTTAAATGAATGGTTCCAGAATAAGCAAAATACGTTGTGTCAATTTCCAACGGCCCCAAACTATCTGCGTGCTAGTGATGGAGGTGTCACAATTCTGGGCCAGTACTCACAAAGTTCACAAGTGTCATAACACTGAAGCAATGTGGTTACGAGAGAAGAAAATGTGTAGAGATGGAAT
This sequence comes from Proteles cristata cristata, assembly GCA_017311185.1. Taxonomy (NCBI): domain Eukaryota; kingdom Metazoa; phylum Chordata; class Mammalia; order Carnivora; family Hyaenidae; genus Proteles; species Proteles cristata. Next base: position 30,899 of record JAESUZ010002311.1, read on the forward strand.
CATGGAAATGTCACTCACTGTCAGAGCAGGAGGCTACAATCAAAGCAGTCAGCAATTAGAAAGTACAGGGCCCTAACTCCCACAGAATTTTCTGGCGTAAGCAGCTCCCACAGCACAGAGAACTGTTGTAAGATACTTTATGAGAGAGCTTTGTCGGTGCTAATGCCTGCTTTAATGACATCTGGAAACAGCTGTTTTTCTCCAAAAGACAGCGCCATGTCTGAGCCTGCCAAATACACATAATAAGGTGCATACCTATCATTAACAAAATTATGCTTTCCTTATTGACAGCAAAGATCTGTTCATATTGTGAGAAGAGTACATTACAGGATGAGTGAAAAGCTATTGAAAAGTAGCATATGGATGGTTGCAAAGCAGTGCTTCCCAGCCCTAAATTCACCACCCTGTAGGGTGTCTGCAATTATCCTGAAGATCATCATGAGTTCTTTGAAACTATCTCAAACAAAATTAAATAGGAGGCGCTTTCATTTAAAAAAGTGATATCCCATCCAGCATTTTGAGGGAAAGGAGGAGATGGCCCAAAATCAAGTTAACAATAACAGTGCATTATCAACTCCCACAAGGTGGGGAGCCAATGATGATAAGACTGGTACATTATGTGAATTCAGTGGTAGTTTTTATGAATGCAGCACATTGTACCAAGGCATGTCATCAAAACAGTTATAGTCAAGTGCATGAGTTTTCTATGTGTTGCAAAAGTGGGCACTCACATCACTAGCGATCTATGAATTTTGTCTCCAAGTTTTGAGTAATTTTTGTACGTAAGAGTTTCCTGAGAGTCTGAAAATCTATTCAGATGCCAGCAACAAAGTCATTCATTCATCGAAGAAATATTTATTGAGGGCATGCTATATGCCATGTATGGGTACACAAGTTGCTAGATAGAAAGTTTGTATCAGTGATGTATAGGAGTGCCTGTTTTTCTGAGCTTCTAAGAGCATATTTTAAAATATCTTTAGCAATACTATATTAGTGAAAAACAGTATATTATTATACTTTCCCATTGTTTTGAATATTCATGAGATTGAACACTTTTTCATGTATCTACTGACCATGTGATCATTTGTAGTTCTTTTTTTTGACTAATCTGCTCATATATACACTTTTCTACTAGTCTTTTTATTGCTGATTTGTAAGGACTCTTTACCTATTACTGCACCATCTATGTGACATTATTATCTTTGAGTAGGAGCTTCTAGAGACAGCCATATCTGCTAAGTAACTGTCAGAGTTCAATGTTAAATATTTTTTTAATAGTTTATTGTCAAGTTGGTTTCCATATAACACCCAGTGCTCATCCCCACAAGTGCCTTCCTCCATGCCTATCACTCCCTTTCCCCTCCCCCTCACACCCATCACGCCAGTCAGAGTGGCTAAAATGAATAAATCAAAGAACTCTAGATGCTGGCGAGGATGTGGAGAAACGGGCACCCTCCTACACTGTTGGTGGGAATGGAAACTGGTGCAGCCCTTCTGGGAAACAGTGTGGAGGTTCCTCAGGAAACTAACAATAGAACTCCCCTATGACCCAGCAATAGCACTGCTAGGAATTTACCCAAGGGATACAGAAATGTTGATGCATAGGAGCACATGTACCCCAATGTTCATAGCACTCTCCACAATAGCCAAAACATGGAAAGAGCCTAAGTGTCCATCAACGGACAAATGGATCAAGAAGATGTGGTTTATCTATACGATGGAATACTACGTGGCAATGAGAAAGAATGAAATCTGGCCATGTGTAGCAATGTGGATGGATCTTGAGGGTGTTATGCTGAACGAAATAAATTAAGCAGAGAAGGACAGATACCATATATTTGCACGTATAGGAGGATTAGAAGGAACTTAACAGAGGACCGTGGGGGAGAAGAAGGGGAGGAAATAGTGGGAGAGAGGGAGGGAGGCAAACCATGAGAGACTGATGGGTGTGTCAAATATTTTTATACGTTCTATGAGTATCCTATAATCATCTTGAGGCTGTTAACTTCCATTTCTGCATTAAATTTAATTTTGTGTACACTAAATCAGGCCATGCCTTAGCCAAACAGATTACAGAAATGTCCAACAAGCAATATTGTTCAGTAGTCAATAGGGAAGAGATTGGGCTATATAATCTTGCCAGTGATTTCAAACAAAACAAAATATAACAACAACAACAACAACAAAAACTAAAAAAAGTTTCCATACAATTCTTTTCTTTCTGTGATTGAGTCAATAATCATTTCTTTTCTTTCTGTGATTGAGTCAATAAACATTTCCTGAGCGCTTAATAGGCCCAGGTGCTTTTACATATGATTTTTTTTTATAGTCCTCGTCACTGATCTATTACATAGGTATCCCCATTTTCATGTAAGGAAAATTGTAGCTCGGAGAGGTTATGTGATTTATGATAATATTAGTAGCTATTAAGTCGCAGAGGTGCTCTTCCCACTGGCCTCCTCAGCAAGCGCGGATGACACATGTGAATGCCCCAACCAGGCTTTATGTTTTGGTGTCTCTTCAATTCAACATTTTAATTCTCTTAATGTTTATTTTTTGAGAGAGAGAGACAGAGCACAGTTGGGGAGGGGCAGAGAGGGAGAAGACCCAGAATCTGAAGCAGACTCCAGGCTCCAAGCTGTCAGCACAGAGCCCAATACAGGGCTTGAACCCATGAACCATGAGATCATGACCTGAGCTGAAGTCAGACAGTTAACCGACTGGGCCACCCATGAACCCCTCAGTTCAACACTTTAAAAATATTTGCTTACATTTACTTAATGAGGGGAGAGAGAGTCTGAGTTTCTATTAGTAAAAGTATATACCTTTTTCATTATGTTCAAAATATGGTCACCACATGCACTTATCACAATAGCTACTATTTATTGAACACTTACCATGTGTCAGGCACTGTGCTAACCACTTTCCATGCATTATCTCATTTAATCCTAGGAGGTTAGCAGCAGCAGCATCATCATCATCATCATCATCATCATCATCATCATCATCCCCATTTACTATGTGAGGCCCAAAGAAGTGAAGGAACTTTGCCAAAGTCACACAAGTAGTAAACTGTGGAGCCAGGATTTAAGCTCAAGCTGGCTGACACCTGAGCCTATGAGCTTAACCACTATGTTTTATTGCCTTCAACCATAGCAAGAATCCAAAGTTGACATTTTAACCTACAAATTTCTTTCATTTCATTTGTTTTGTTTTGTCCCTCAGAACTGAATATGATGGAGGTAATTTACAGGGATAAAATTGTAAAACCACATTTAAAAGATTTTAGAATTTTGTCCATGTTTCTCCATTTTCTTGATAATAAACCATTTCCTATTTTCCTGTGGTTCGTTTTGACTTTAGTTTCCTCTTGCAACTTTCCAAACCAGGCAACTTTCAGGGAGGTGTATTAAAGGATTAAAATTTTAGATACGGAAATAAACCCTTCAGGGGCGCCTGGGTGGCTCAGTCAGTTAAGCATCGGACTCTTGATTTCAACTCAGGTCACGATCTCATGAGTTCAAGCCCTGCATTGGGCTCTGCACTGGTGGTGTGGAGCCTGCTTTGGATTCTTTCTCTCCTTCTCTCTCTCTGCCCCTCCCCTACTCTCTCTCTCTCTTTCTCTCTCTTTCAAAATAAATAAATAAACTTTAAAAAGTTTTTTTTTTAAAGAAAAGAAACCCTCATTCCTGATAAACAGCACTGTATTATTCTGTTTTACAATCCTAGCTGCTTGTGGAGAGTTGCTCACTTTAAGCAACTCCCAGGTTGTTAATCTCACAGTTGGTGGCACACCCTTCAGCTTGCACGTGCTCATCACAAAAACATCATGGTTGGTACCAGTGAGGACTGGCTTCTTTTTGCTTTTGACTTTTTACTCAGGGGCCCTAGTTTCCTTCATGAAAGATATGGCCAACTTCCATCTCACCAATTACTTTGGGAAGCATTGGCAGAAACCCAGGGTAGTTGGCACCATATTTATGATGTATCTCAGAGATTTCTAAATACCCCTTTTAAATTGGTACCCCAGAATGTTGCCTGCCTGTTTCATGGCTTAATCCTTTCTCTCTCAGAAATCCTGTTTTCACGATGGTGTGGCAGAACTCAAGCTTGGTGAAGAAGGAGAGTATGGTTTGCATACATGCATTTTCACTGAAATATTAAATGGCAATTTTCTGAGTTTTGGCAAACACTAGTGGGCATACAGATTCCAGAGAAAACCCCATTTGGTGGTGGGTTTCCTCTCCCAACTATTTGTAAACAGGTGAAACCATATTGTAATGAATGTCAGAGGGTGGCTGTAACCTGCAGGTGAAATACTGATGTTGACAGCTGTGTAATTACAATGGCATTTTATTACAGGGCATTTCATATGTATGGCTATAATGAAGTGTGGATAATTTAGAAAAATGACAGATTATGACCAATGCCAGGCCATCTACAACCTGAACTTTGCCTTTCTGTTAATTAAAGCAAAACCTTCAAACAGGACTGGAAATGAAAGGTAACACATCTGGTGAAAAGTCTCCCCCAACCCTCGTTTCTAGTCTGTTCGTTCCTTGTGCGTACTTTTGTGGAAAACTAAAAACCTAATATTGACTGAATACATCCGGATTCAAGATCATACCTTTTCCTCCACCCTCTGCCCTGCTAATTCTTCATAGGCACTGGTCTTCTTTGGGTATCACTAAGATGTCTCTGACTAGGATTGAGGGTTTCAAATCAAGTGCAGGGATTGGAGGCAGTTTTGTGCCTTGATGCCTGAAAAAACAAAGCCTCCTTCAAAGGCTGAAGAAAAATTCACAGTGATAGCTTTTGGGAATTTCAAATGGGAGCGCACGGTCTGAAAATGGAACAGAATATTTGAAATCAGGACTGCCCCAGAAAACTTGGATAATTATAGCTATCATGTATTTCAAGCATTTACTATGTGCCAGGCACTGGGAAAAAATACTTCCCATGTATATTATCTCATTTAATTCTTTCAACAACTCTAAGAGGTAGACTCTAGAATCCCCATCTCTACAAATGAGGAAATTAAGGGATTCTGAGGTTAAGACCACTTGCCCAAGGTCATAGGGCAATGATACGGCAAGTCTGGGATTCAAATCCAGTTCTAAGTCCAAAAATCATTATCTTGGTCACCAAGGGGGGGTCTGCCATTCTTAGATGTTTAGGCTCTAAATCATTTCTTTGCAGAAGCGATTCACAGATAGAAGCCAAATAAGTATTTCCATCTATGCATGACCTGCACAGCTTTTTGCCATATCCAAGGACAACATAAATTATAGGCAGGATGTTCAAGCAGGCTCTCTCTCATTCCATGGGGGTAGGGTGGTCAGCCTTCTCCACCTTAACCTTATGTCCATAAGCCTACCCAGGATCCCTTCTTGGCCAGCCCAGCTGGTCTCTGGAAAATGAACTGCCAAGACGATACTACTTTCAGCTCAACTTAAGCAATAGAAATCATAAAATCATGAGTTGGAAGATAGGTGTATTTTTAAATCTTTTTTTAAATTTTAATGTTTATTTTTGAGGGGGGGGGAGAGAGAGAATGTGGGCAGGGGAGGGGCAGAGAGAGAGGGGAACTGGGAATCTGAAGTGGGCTCTGTGCTGACAGCAGAGAGCCCGATGCAGATCTTGAACCCACAAACCATAAGATCATGACCTGAGCTGAAGTTGGACACTCAACCAACTGAGCCACCCAGGCACCCCAATAGACACATTTTTAAATGAGCATCAAATAGGCAATGTTCATCTGTCACCACCCAAAATAATCCCATGTACTACCAGAGGAATCTACGCCACATCTAGGAAAGCACTGATCTGGATGATCTCTAAGTGACCTAACCTTGACATCCAGTGAAACAGTTAACCTCTAAAAAGAGTTAAGCTCCTGCTTAACTGTCTTCCATTTTCTGAGAGATTTTTCCCAGCATCTCAAAAGGAACTGGGTACTTCCAAGAAAACAAGCTGCTTCTATTTCCACAGCGTCTGACCTTCAACCTCCATCTCAGATGTTACATCCTTAGCAAAGCTTTCTCTGACCACCCAGTCTGAAGTAAGCCCCTCTAATGTAAAGTAACCCCGTACTGCTATTTGAAATCATCTTGTCTGTTTGTTGACTTGTATGCTGCCATTCTCCATACTAAATAATAAGCTCCAGGAGGTCCCTGGCATTTAGAGTCATGCCTGCCATATAGTAAATGTTCAGGGGGTAATTGTCAAATGAATGCACATGACGAAGTAAGGATTCTAAAGTTAGGGTAGGACCATGGAGCTATTCAAACAGGCAACATCAAGAAAGCTAAACTTTGGGTGATGTAATTTATCCAACAAGGCAATGACCCGAGAAGGCATAAAACTGTCTGAGATGCTTACATCACTCATTCCTTCTTGACCACTTACTGTGTTCAGGATACTTGTGCTAAGTTGTCCCCTGTGGACTGGGTACTATTTAGCTCTGGGGTCTATGTCATTGTTAATCCCCAGTTCCATTAATGTAACTCACATTTACTGAGGGACTACTATATGTCAAGCACCATTCTATGCTGGGATACAGCAGTAAACTGGATGAAGTTCCAGCCCTCTAGTGAAGGTCAAATCAAGAGCAGGCACACACCTTTATATAATTTTTCCCAGATGGTGTTTCCTAGTGATACTTTACCTTTCTATCAAAAGGTAGATTGTTGCTTTCAAGGTGGTCCTAGATTCACCCTCCCTGACCCACTTATATTTATAATAGCTACCATCTATTTACTGAGTATGCATTATGTGTCAGGAGCTGTGCTGAGAGCTTTATGTGCCTTATATCATAGAACCTTTCCAATAACCCCACAAAGAAGGTACTAATATTACCCCCATTTTACAGAGAAGGAAATCAAGGCTCACTGAGATCAAACGACTTGCTGAATGACATGTAGCTGTTATGTGGTAGAGTGGCTTCAAAGCTGGGCACGATGCCCCCTGGAGCTGTGCAAACCAGCTCCTTAACTATGAGTGTGCGATGGTGCCTCTTATGAGTGACATATGGCCTCCCTTCACTTGGAAAATCTACCTTTGAGATTTTGACAATGCAGACACTCTCAGGTACAGGGTTTGCCTGAGGAGCTGACAATGAGATAGGCAGAGATGTTTCAAGACCTGCCTGTGTGGTTCAGAACATGAGGCACTAGCAGATACATGTTATGAAGCAGTTGCTATGATTCATTACACCATAGGAATAACACCAACTCTCATTAAAGCATGGAGGAGGGCACTTGTGGGTATGAGCACTGGGTGTTATGTGGAAACTAATTTGACAATAAACTATTTGTAAAAAATAAAAAAATAAATAAATAAAGCCACTTATAACAAAGCAAAAAAAAAAAAAAGATCAAATTATCAAAGATATAGTTCAAGAGGAAAACAGTATATTTCTGGACTTCTTTCATTTGAAAATGATTAACCACAAAGCAATTAAAGAAAAGCTGAGGAAAACCACCAGTGCATTTGTGGAGAAAATATTAAAACTATATCTCAATATAGGTTACTCAGATTAAGAGAACAAATATATTTCTGCTATCAGTTTTATCATCATATAACATGTGTGCAAGTTCAGTATAGAACTGAAAGTTATAAAATACGTTTTGATTTTACACCGATTCTGCACTTTACTGAAATCCATTCATTTGATTAGCACCTTTTCAAAGCAACTTGTCTTGCCTTATTTCATTTAGGTCTCATTACCTTGTAAGGTAATCTTAGTTTTATAAAAGTCTAAATTTCAGGTACAAAGTGGACAAGTAAGTCACCAAGCATACCAAATTAGAAATGAAGCAGCAAAATTTGGTCTACGCCACCAGGGCACAAAGAATGTCACATTTTTAAATCTCCCTACAACAAATGAGATCTGCTTTGCGCCTTTCACTTTTCCAGCTGGCTAAAAATGTACTCTCACGCATGGTTTTTAGATGCCTTCCTTCTGCCAAGGTTGTTGAAAGCCCTAGCAAATCGTGCAGACCAGAACTTTGAGGGCAGGCCCTCTGCCTTTTGTCCATACTGATAAGTTTATCATGCAAATGCACAGGTCTCTGCAGTAAGATGTGTCACCTGCTACTGTGTCACCCTTGGACATTGGTGAGAGGGTGTTTTTGCTGAGGTTGGCAGTCTGATGGCCTAGTATCCAGCCTCTCTTAAGTGTACCATGCGCCATTCTCTCTTGAGATCCTATCTCTTCTTTGGGGAGGAAGGCTAGTCCTTGCTGCTCAAGGAATCTGTCATCATTCCCTCCTGCTGTCCAGTCTTGGACTTTAAGAACTTCTAGGTTGGGTAGCTTTGACCACCTCTACTCAGAAGTGCTCATCTCTTAACCCTCTGGGACAAGCCAGCATAATTTCTCTCAGTGAGCTTTTTGAAATCAAAAGCTCTGGATCCAGGTGATCTTCAAGGTGTCTAGCAACTTCTGCTTTTGACCTTGTAAAATAAAAGCTCCCAAGACAAGGGAGCAGAAAGGCTTGACTATGTTTTGATGTGAGGGGAAGGAAACATACCCATCATAGCAAAAACAAATTATAAAAAAAAAAATAATGTGTCAACAAATAATCCTGCTGAAAACTTCATTACAATAACTATTGGCAGTGTTTTTTTATTTTAGACATGCTATTTGTAAGTCAGCAGTAACCATAGGTCTACATTTTAGCAGCTGATTTCAATTCTGTGCCTATTTATTAAACACACACAATGCTTTTACTACTATACTATGTATTGTATGGGATATGTAAAGAGAAAAATGTATGGTTTTGTCTTTGAGATGTAAGAAAATGAATCCACAATGTGCTCTTTGACAATCTGTTACTTTCAGATTGACAAAATCTCTTCCTTTCAGATCCCACTATCCCAGGAGCTAGGATTTTCTTTTCTAAAGATTATGCCATTCACAGAGAGTGTCTTCTTTTCTATCTTTTCTTTTTGCATTCACTTGAGAAACATTATATGCTAGTCATGGGGCCAAGGATATAAAGAAATGGTGCTGTCCTTGCCTTCAAGTAGAAACTCGGTGGAGGAAATAATAGACCTACAATATCAGAGTAGCTTGATAGAGAAGGCTATATTTAATTTAGGCCATAATGGGTGAGTTGGAGTTTACTAGAAAAGAAGTGGGGAGGAAAATTCCAGAAAGAAGTAACAACTGGGCAAAGAAGGGAAAACATTTCCCTAAAATAAAAATTTAAGAAAACAAGAAATGAAAGAACACAGCAAGTTCAGGGAACTCTCAATAATCTGATTGGGGCACAAAATCTGGGGGTGGGGGACAATGATGAAAGACAAGGCCTGGGAGCTAGCCCGGGGTGTGATTCAAGGTGTTCCTATATGCGATGCTAAGGAATTTGTGATTCTTCTTAAAGGCAGTGAGAAAACAACCAAAGGTTCAAATATGGAAGTGGAAAAACAGAACAGCATTTTTTAAATGCTCTTTGTGGCAGAAGTGCCAAGGATAGATTAGAGGAGGGTGAGACTAGATATAAAGACAGTAATCAAGTGGTTCTTGGTGAGAGTTGATGAAGTAAGGCAATAGAAGTGGGAATGGATTTGAGGTAATATTGATGAACTAAGTGTAAGAGGTGAGAGATAGTGAGAGCCAAAGATGACTCCCAGGCCCGGGGTGATCAGGCAGATAGAGAGGACATTAACTAAAATGGAAAATACCCAAGAGGGCCATGGCTGCGTACAATGAGTTCTGATTTAGGTAGGTTGAACTTCAGGTATCTTTGTGATATCCTGGTGAAACTACCTAATAAGCCAATTGAAAAATCAGCTGTTTGTTTAGAGAAGTCAGGGTTGGAGTTAGAGATTTGGGAGCTGTCAGAACACAGGTGTTGAATAGACCATGGCAATAAGTGTGGAGCAAAAGAAAAGGTGGAGTCTACAGGCTTGAGGGACAGGTGGCTAGAGTAAGGGAAGGCCCCAAAAGAGAATGAGATAAGCAGCAATCAGATGAGGATGGGAAGAGAAAAGTGGCATGGAAGGCACAGGAGAAGAGAGGTTCTAGAAGGAAGGGGTAGTCATGTGTAACAGATGCAGAGTAGAAGTAGGTGAGATAGGACAAGGATTGGAAGGGCCTCACCAGTGGCTTTTGTTCGAGCAATTCTTGGGGCCATAAGCCAGATTGGTGTGGTGTGATAGCATAAGAGGACATAAGGAAGAGGAAAACAGTGTATAAGGTTTATTCTTTTAGAAGCCTGGCAGTAACCGGAAAGTGAGGAATAATATGGCAGCACAGTAGGCAAAGTTAACAGAAAGATTGGTGAATGTTGGAAAATGTTTATGGAGAGTGAGAGGGAAGCTCTGGGAGAGGAGAGGGCTGATGTATGGACTTGAGTCTCAGACAAGTCAGGGGAAGATGAGTTCTAGTCCAGTGCTCCTCAAACGATCTGTGTTAAAGGATCAGCTTTTTAAACTTCCAGATTGGTGCTTGTATGAAATGTAATAAAAATTGCTATAAAAAACACTCAAAATACAAGCCCCAATTTTTCATTATTTGATCCAATGAACATACAATTAGCTTATCCAATTGCTATTGAAATTTCTAAATTCCTACCCTGATTTCAGCGCTTATGTTGCTGTGGATCAGTATCAAAACAGTTTGAGGATTGGAAGGGGTCACCACCATGCTTTGTATAGCACAATTCTAGACCATAGGATCTAGAAAAGAGGAAGGAAAGAACACTCCTTCTTCAAAGAGAGATGAAGGAAGCAAGAAAGGACAGGAGATTAGAGAGAATACTTAGAAGTGGAATGAAGGAGAGTTGAGGGAATTCCTACTGGCAAATCATTTTTTTCTGTAGTGAAGTAAAAATTCTGACCTTTTAAAAAGAATCAAGGATGAAGGAGATTGGGTGAGAGGATTGGCGGAGTGTACTAATGGGTTGAAACAGCTGTTGTGGGAAATAAAAAACGGAACTGAATAAAGATGAATAAAAGAGTTGTAAAAACAATAGAAGGAAGGCCCAGCTGAGGCTGGAAATCATAAATTGGTTATGGAGCCAATCAGTTCAATTTTGTGATTTTTTTCCTCCTACCAGTTTTGCAGCCTCAGGGCAGTAGTGGAGAAACGTATGGTAGGGTTCTGGTAATATGGTGGGCTCTGTATGCAAACTGACAGACACGCCCATGGAAGACAACTGAAAATGCTGGATAAAATGCAACACACATCTTAAAGGTATCAAAGAGCTGGAAAGGTAGCAAGGAATTATAAGCCCAGATTGTAGTGAAGGCCAATTGAGGTAGTTCCTTCTTTGAAAAAATTTCACTGAACTTAATTTAAGCTTCGGAGAATAAACCATTAGTGATGTGAAAACACAGAGCCAAGGCCTACTGAGATGGGAGTTCCTCCCCCAGAGAAAGCTGGGATAATAAGGAGCTAAACCATCAGTGTATTGGTGAGCCGGAAATAATCCCCTACACACCTGTAGGGAAACTTCAAGGAAAGAACACTTGGTACTGAGTGGAGGGGGAATCATCCTCCCTGAGAGGTTTAAATACAATCTCATCTAATAAAGGTTTGCAGCCTAAATTCACATGACCCTCCTTCTCCAAAAGACCTTAAGCTCTAAATTCAGTTTAGAGTAGACACCGACTGGTAGTGCCAGGAAGCACCTGGCATATTGCAAATCCTCTCTGCAGGATCCCACCTCCTCCTGAACCTCAAAATACTCTCACAAATAATTTTTCAAAGCAACGAGAAGATCTTAGTTAAAAATCACTAAACACACAACAAAAGGAGGCACCGTGCTTAAGGCAAATCGGAAGTTCAAATAAGACAGACTTGAATCCAAATATATAAGCAGCTACATTGAAATACAAATTGACTAAATGCTTATGTTAAAGGAGAGACTAAATTTAAGAAATCTCACCATATGCCGTTTACAATAGTTACATTTAAAACATAAAGATACAGAAAGATTGACAGTAAAAGAATGGGAAAAGACACTCACACAAATACTAACCAAAAGAAAGCTGGTACTACTATATCAGTATCAGACAAAAAAGATTTTGAGGCAACAAAAAAGCACTACTAAAGATAGATAGGGTCATTTCTTTTTCATAAAAATTCAATCCAATAGGAAGATATAAAAATGTTAAATCTGCGTGAACCTAGTAATGGCCTTAAGATAAATAAAGCAAAAAAGCAACAAAACTACAAGCAGAAACAGACAAGTCCATAATCATAATGAGAGATGCTAACACATGCCTTTCCATAATTGATGGAATAGACCAAAAATATCAATAAGTATCCAGAATATTTAAATAACACAGTTAACAAAATTGATCTAATTATAATGTATAGAATGCTGAACTCAACAACTGCAGAATACATATTCTTTTTAAGCCCACATACAACATTCACCAAAATTGACCATATACTGAATCATAAAACAGAGGATTAAAATAATAGAAATGACATTTTATGATCACAGTGCAATTAAGCCATAAATCAACAACAAAATGACAACTAGAAAAAAAACGTGTTTGAAAATTTAAAAACATACTTTTTATCTTTTTAATGTTTATTTGTTTTGAAAGAGAGAGAGCCAGGGAGGGGCTGAGAAAGAGAGAGAGAGATGGAGAGAGAGAGAGAGAGAGAGAGAGAGAGAGAGAGATCCCAAGCAGGCTTCATGATGTCACCGCAGAGCCCTATGCAGGACTCATTCCCATGAACCGTGAGATCATGACTTGAGCTGAAATCAAGAATCAGACACTTAACCAACTGAGCCACCCAGGTGCCTCTAAAAACATACTTTTAAATAAACTATGGGTCAAAGAAGAAATCATGTTGGAAATTGTAAAATATTTTGAACTGACCCAAAATGAAAATATTATCTATGAAAACTTGTGGGATGCAACTAAAGTACTACTTAGAGGAAAAGCTATAGCCTGAAATACATTTGAAAAGTAATAAAGGTTGAAAATGAAAGACCTAGACATCTCCCTTAAGGAGCTAGAAAAATAACAACAAAATAAACCCAAAGAAAATACAAGAAAAAGAAACATATGGTGAAGTTGATCCTGGATTAAAGGTCAGCAGAGCAGATGTTGAAGGCAATAAAAATGAGAGAATTGTGGAAGCCAGTGAAAGTATGGTAAGAAATTACTGGTAATGGGAATCAAGCTGAGCAGAAAAGGAGGTGAGTGAAGGTGGAGAGAGGAGGAAATGTAAGGAAGATTGGAGAACAGATATGGATCCAGGGACACGAGGTCACAAAGCCATGAAATCCTAAAGCAATTCAGGGGGAATAAGGAAGTGACAGATGATTGCATAGGAGTTTTTGATTAACATGGACATTTAAAGTTAAAGATTTTATATGTAAAACATTTCTAAATGAAGAAAATATTCAGCCTGTGGCCATGTAAGTGGGGCCACTGAAATGAAGTAGAGTACTCTTAATTATCCATTTATGAGTCTTTCTTTTACTCTCCCTGGGTTGTAAGACCTTACAGGACAGGAAACCAGTTTACTCGTCTACATCCCTATTACAGGGTCTGGACCAGAGGGGATGTTCAACCAATGCTTGTCTACACTAAAGAATATAGACACTATGCTAAACATTTTACCCACATTCTTTCATTTTATCCTTAGAACAATTCTATGCGGTGTGTACTAATATACAATCTAAGATATAGGGAAAGTAAAGTTAAGTAACTTGCTCAAAGTTGCACAATGAATGAACAGGTACTGGGTTAAAGGCCTGGGAGTAGATGTTTACTACGGCTCTGGACAAGTTATGCCCAAAGCAATCACTAGGCCCTTTTGTTTGTGTTTTGGAGAGCAAAATCTTGCTGAAGAAATAAAAACATCACTGCATGAAAATTTTCACTGAAACCCCATTGCTGGTGTATAAAATACATATTCTTCTCTTTGCCTCTCAAATGTCGACTTCTCTCACCCCATCATTCTTCAACCACCACCAATACCCAGCATTCTATTGCCTATTTTCTCCCTTTGCTTACCATTTCTACCCAGCTCAGTCTTCTCTCTTCTCTGCCTGATCCTATCTTCTCAATATCCCTACTTATGAGACTGGAAAAAAATAATAATTGATGCTTTGAGATCTCAGTACTCAGTATTTGTACTTTTCAAGATAGAAGTATATCTGGGTTAATTCATCATCCAAGAATTGCTTATAGGTATACTTCAATGAAAATGTTGTGATGATGTCCATCAAAGAAATATTGCTACGAATGATAAGAATAACAAGTACTTATAATAGCTCTACAAGCTATCCATAATTTTTTAAGCCCCCCTTTGACCCAACATTCCTCTCTCTCATTTTTTCTGATTGTCTTTGGAGCCAAATGTTTCAATCGGGTTGTCTGTATACACTATCTGCAGTTCCTCACCTCCGTATTCACCTTTTGACCTACTTTACTCTGGCTTCTGGCCCCTCCACTCCTATGAAACTACTCCTGTTATTGCAACAGGTTACCTCCATATTGCGAAATCCAAGAGACACTTCTCTATCCTCGTCTTACTTGAAACTCCTGCAGTATTTGCCAGTGAACAATTCCCTGAATCTTAAATATTCTTTTTTAATTTTTAAATATTTATTTATTTATTTTTGAGAGAGAGAGAGAGAGCGAGCACGTGCAGGGGAGGGGCAGAGAGAGAGGGAGACACAGAATCCAAAGCAGGCTCCAGGCTCTGAGCTGTCGCACAGAGCCTGACGAGGGGCTCGAACTCACCAACTGTGAGGTCATGACCTCAGCGGAAGTTGGACGGTTAACCAACTGAGCCACCCAGGCACCCTCCCACCAACCCCCACCCCCCCAGCATCTTAAAACATTTTCTTCTGTGGATATTGTAACATGACACTGCTGGTTTTCCTCCCTACCTCACTGACTGCTCTTGTTTAGTCTCCTTTGCAGATTTCTTCTAATATTGTGATACTTCAGAACTTGACCCTTTTTCTTTATATCCCTTCTCTAAGTCATCTCATCCAGACAGGATGTCTAATACCATCTATATGCTGATAACTCTCAAATTTGTTTCACTAGTCAATATACTCATCTGATCTCATGACATGTAGATTTGACAATCTACTTGCCATCTCCCCTTCGGATACCTTAAACTTCTTATGCCACAGACTCTTGTTCCCTCCTCCAAACCAGCTTCTGTCCCTATCTATCCCCTCCATCTCAGTATGTCACCACCACTTATTTAGCTACTTGAACAAGAAATTGAAGCATCATCTGTAATTTCTTTCTTTACCTCACCTCAGCAAAATATCTATATTAGCCTTATTGACTCTACCTCTAAAATTTATGTAGAATACCCCCCTTCATTCCATCTTAAGTGCTACCACCTATGTCCAGTGGGGCCTAACCTGCATTATGACATTTCTTGACTGATCTCCTTACCTTCTCTCTGTTTTCCTCTAATACATTCTCCACACAGAAGCAAAACTGATCTTGTTGAATCTTTCAGTGGCTTTTCATTTGGCTCTTTGCATAAAAGCCAAATTCTTTACTATGGATATGCACGATCTACTCTTGCACCTAAATAAGTAAAAAGAAGACCAAACAACACTATACACTAACTAAACCTAACATACATCTATAGAGCATTCCACTCAATAATAGCAGAATACATAATCTTCTCCAGTGCATATGGAACATTCTCCAAGATAGACTATATTCTAGGCCATAAAACCTCAAACGTTGAAAATGATCTAAATCATACAAAGTATATTCTCTAGCCCAAAAGAATAAAATTAGAAATAAATAAAGAGATTTGGGGAGTTCACAAATATGTGGAAATAACGCACTCCCAAATAACAAATGGGGCAAAGAAAAAAAACCCACAAGGGAAATTAGAAAATATTTTGAGATTAAAGAAAGCAAAATCACAACATACCAAAATTTATGTGATACAGCTAAAGCAGTGGTTAGAGGGAAATTTATAGCTGCAAGACCTTTATTTAAAAAGAGGAGGGGCGGGGCACCTGGGTGGCTTAGTTGGTTAAGCGTCCGACTTTCGCTTAGGTCATGATCTCACGGTTCGTGGGTTCGAGCCCCGCGCTGGGCTCTGTGCTGACTGCCAGCTCAGAGCCTGGAGCCTATTTCGGTCTGTGACTCCCTCTCTCTCGGACCCTCCCCTGCTCACGCTGTCTCTCTCTCTCTCTCTCTCCTAGAAATAAAGAAAACATTTAAAAAAATAATAAAAAGAGGAGGGGTTCCTCACTCAGTCAGTTAAGCATCTGACTCTTGATTTCAGTGCAGGTCATGATCTCATGATTTATGGGTTCAAGCCCTGCATGGGGCTCTGCACTGGCAGTGTGGAGCCTGCTTGGGATTCTCTCTCTCTCTCTCTCTCTCTCTCTCTCTCTCTCTCTCCTCTCCCTTCTCTGCTCATGGTCTCTCTCTCTCTCTCTCTCTCTCTCTCAAAAAATAAATAAATAAATAAACATAAAAAGAAGAAATATCTCAATCAATAATCTAGCTTTCAGCCTTGAGAAATTAGAACAGAAAAACATTCAAACACGAAGAAAAAGACAGTAGGATAAAAAATAGAAACAATGGATCTACAATACAATGAGAAAACAATTAGCAAAATGCTATTAGGAAGTCCTTAACTAGCAATTCAATGTAAATGGATTAAATTATTCAATCAAAGACATAGAATTGCCAAATGTATTGAAAAAAATCCAATAATGTGCTACCTACAAGAAACTCATTTTGGCTTTAAAGACACACATTAACTGAGAGCAAACGAATAGAAAAACTCATTTCAAGCAAATGGTAACCAAAAAAAGCAGAGGTAGCTATATTTAAATCCAACAAGTAGACTTTATTTTTTAAAAAAGATTTTGTTTTCAAGTAATCTCTACACCCAATGTGGGGCTCGAACCTACAACACAAGATAAAGAGTTGCAAGCTCTAGTGACTGAGCCAGCCAAGAACCCTCAAAGTAAAAATAGACTTTAAACTAAAAATGGTAATAAAAAACAAAGGTCATTACATAGTGATAAAGGGGTCAGTTCGTTTAGAATATACAATTGTCAGTATTTATGCACCCAAAGTTAAGCACCTAAATATATAAAGCAAAAACTAACAGAGCTAAAAGGAGAAATAAACAGTAATACAATAATATTTGGGAACTTTAACACACTTCTCTCCACTATGGATAGATCATCTAGACAGAGAATCAATAAGAAAACAGTGTATTTGAACAACACTTTACACCAAGTAGAACTGATGGACATATACAGAACATTCTATCCAACAATAGTAAAATACAAATTTTTCTCAAGAGCACATGGAATATTTTCTAAGAAACTAGACTGGAAGAACAAATTAAACCAAGAAAACATAGGAAAGAAAGTAATAAAGATTAGAACAGAGACAAATAAAATAGAGAATTAAAAAAATGGAAAAAATTAACAAAAGTTGGTTCTTCGAAAAGACCAGCAAAATTGACAAGACTTCTATTATACCGACCAAGAAAGAAAGAAGATTCAAACTACTAAAATCAGAAAGAGGAGACATCAATACAGACCTTACAGAAATAAAAAAGATTATAATAGAATATTATGAACAATTTTATCTCAAAAATTAGCCTAGAAAAATTTTTAGAAACTACTGAAACTGACGCCAAAAGAAATTGAAAATCTTGATAGACATATAGGAAGTTATAAGACTGAGTCATTAAGACAAGACAAAACAAATCCCAAAAAAGAAAACCCCAGACCAGATGGCTGGTCCAGATGGGCAGAGAGAGAAGAGAGAATCCCAAGCAGACTCCATGCTGTCAGTGCAGAGCTCAACGTACGGCTTGATCTCACGAACTGTGAGATTATGACCTGAGCCAAAATTAAGAGTTGGACACTTAACTAACTGAGCCACCTAGGTGCCCTGAACTCAGCTGCATTTTTCAAGAAGAATTAACACCAATTCCTCTCGAACTCACATAAAAATTAGAAGAAACCTCCTGGCTTATTCTATGAGGGCAATTTTATCCTGATACCAAAGCCAGGCAAAGATGTCACAGTAAAGTTCAGACCAATATTTCTTATGAATATAGATGTAAAAATCCTCAACAAAACACTAGCAAATTGACCCAGCAACATAAAAATGGGTTATACACTGTGACCAAACAGGATTAATCTCAGTATTTGGAGGTTGGTTTAATATTCAAAAACCAATTAATGTAATACACCATATCAACAGAATAAAGGAGAAAAACCACATGATCCTTTCATTAGAAAATCATTAGGTCAAGAAGATGTGGTTTATCTATACCATGGAATACTCCATGGCAATGAGAAACAATGAAATCTGGCCATGTGTAGCAACATGGATGGACCTTGAGGGTGTGATGCTGAGCGAAATAAGTCAGGCAGAGGACATATACCATATGTTTGCACGTATAGGTGGATTAGGAGGAACTTGATGGAGGAACAAGGGGGAGAAGAAGGGCGGAAATGGTGGGGGAAAGGGAGAGAGGCAAACCATGAGAGACTCTTGAATGCTGACAAAAACTGAGGACTGGTGGATGTTGGGGGGAGGAGGGGTGGGCATGGAGGAGGGCACTTGTGGGGATGAGCACTGGGTGTTATGTGGAAACTAATTTGACAATAAACTATTTGTAAAAAAATAAAAAAATAAAAAAAAAATAAAGTGAAATCTAAAAATAAAAAAAATTAAAAAAAAAAAAAAAAAGAAAAAAATCAAACAGCTAAAAAAAAAAAAAAAAAGAAAATCATTAGGTCAAATCCAACCTTTCAGGATAAAAAGACATTCAACAAACTAGAAATATAAAGGAACTTCCTCAGTCTTACAAAGGGTAGCATTCCTCCTAAGATCACAAATAGGACAGGGATGTTTGCTCTCACCAATTCTTCTCGACATTCTACTGAAGGTTCTGGCCAAAGCAATTAGGTAAGTAAAAGGAAAAAAAGATATTCAGATTAGAAAGGAAGAAGTAAAATATTTGTTTGCAGAAGATATGATCTTGTATATAGAAAATCCTAAGGAATCCAATTAAAAAAAACAGAACTAATAAACTAGTTCAGCTAGGTTGTAGGATACAAGATCAATATATAAAAACCAGTTGTGTTTCTATACAACAAATAATCCAAAACTGAAATTAACAAAACAATACTATATACAATAATATCAAAAAGAGTAAAATACTTACGAATGAATTTAACAAAAAAGTGCAAAATTGTATCCTGAAAACAATAAAATATTGTTGAAAGAAATTAAAGAAGACCTTAATAAATGGAAGAAAACCCTATCTTCATAACCTGGAAGCCTTAAAATTGTTAAGGTGTTGATATTCCTCAAGTTTACCTACATGTAATGCAACCTTTATCAAAATCCCAGCTGGCACCTTTTCAGAAATTGACAAGATGATCCTGAAATTAATATGGAAAGGGTCCCTGAACACCCAATACAATTTTGAAAGAGAAGAACAAATTTAGACAGATCATACCTCCAACTTTCAAAATTTGTTACAAAGTTACAGTAATCAAGACAGTGTGGTTTTGGCACAAGGATAGACATAGATCAGTGGAATAGAACTGAGGGTCCAGAAATAAATCTTTTTATTATATTTTAATTTATTTTTGACAAGGATGACAAGACTTTCAACAGTGTAGGTCAACAGGGAAGAAGTCTTTTAAACAAATATTTCTTGGATGACTGGATATCTACATGTGAGAGCATGAATCTGGACCCCTTCCTCATAATATATACAAATGCTAACTGAAAATAGATCAAGGACCAACATATATGAGCTAAAATTGTGAAATCTTAAAAGGTAACAGGTGAAAATATTCCATGTGGCAATGCTTTTTTAGATATAATATCAAAAGTATAAGAACAAAATGATGAATGGATTACATCAAAATTAAAAACTTGGCTTCAAAGGACAACATTAATAAAGTAAAAAGACAAGCCACAAAATGAAGAAAATATTTGAAAATGATAGGCCCAATAAGGGATTGGCATCTAAAATATAAAAAGAATTCTTACAACTCAATAATATAATGAATAATTTAACTTAAAAATGGGCAAAGGAGGGGCATCCAGCTGGCTCAGCCTCTAGATCATGTGCCTTGGAATCTCAGGGCCGTGTGTTCAGGTCCCATGCTGGGCGTGGAGCCTACTTTAAAAAATGGGCAAAATATTTTAATAAATATTTCTCCAAAAAAGATACAAAATTGGGTGCTAAACACACAAAAAGATGTTTGACATTGTTAGCCATTAGAGAAATGCATATCAAGACTACGTTGAGATACCACTTCACACCCACTAGGATGGCTATAATAATACATTTAAACAAAATAAAACTAGTATTGACAAGAATGTGAACAAATTGGAAGCTTCATACACTGAAGGTGGATTTTTAAATGGTGCAGTCAGTTTGGAAACAGTCTGGCAGTTCCTCAAAAGGTTAACTATGGAGTCACCATAACCCAGCCCTCCCACCACTAGGCATATATACGCAAGAGAAATGAAAACACACATCCACACAAAAACTCATACATGAGTGTTCATTGCAGCATTATTCATGATAGTCAAAAAGTATAAACAACTAAAATGTCAATTGATGAATGAATAAACAAAATGTAGTACATCCATTTCATGGAATATTATTCAGCCATAAGGAAGAATGAAGTACTGGGGCACCTGTGTGGCTCAGTCAGTTAAGCGTCTGACTCTTGATGTTGGCTCAGGTAATGATCTCATGGTCGTGAGATCAAGTCTCGTGACGGGCACGGAGCCTGCTTAGGAGTCTCTCTCCCTCTCCCTCTCCCCTTCCCTCACTCACGCTCTCTCTTTAAAAAAATAAATAAAGAACAAAGTACTGATATATGTTGTGACAAGGAGGAAACTTGAAAACATTATGCTAAGTAAACTTAGGACAGCCACAAAAGGACAAATATTGTCTGTCTCCATTTTTATGAAATGCTTAGAATAGGCCAATCTGTAAAAACAGAAAGTGGACTATTGGGTTCTCAGGGCTCGTGCGAGTGGGAGGAAATGGGAAGTGACTACTAATGGGTATGTAGTTTTTTGGGGGATGATGACATTATTCCAGTAGGTAAGAAGTGATGGCTGAATATCTGCCACAATCATTGTGCATTGCCCATGCTGAAAGAATAAACTGTAAATTATGAACATTTCAGTCATGGATAGAGTGGGGTACAATGAGGTACACTTCAACCAGGATCTAGTCAAGGTTATGGGGCTCAGATTTCCCCCTCCTTACTACCATGAGTGAGCCTTAACTTTAAATCAAATATTTGCACAGAAGGGACTTTTAATTTAGAACAAATTAAAAAAATATATATATATATATGTTTATTTTGGAGAACGAGAGAGACAGAGCACTAAGGGCAGAGAGAGAGGGAGACATGGAATCAGAAGCAGGCTCTGGACTCCGCGCTGTCAGCAGAGAGCCCGAAGCAGGGCTCAAACTCACTAAGCGTGAGATCATCACCTGAGCTGGAGTCAGATACTTAACTGATTGAGCCACCCAGGTGCCCCCAAATATATTTTTATATTTTAATTGACAAAATTACTCCTTACCCATCCATAACTGTCCTCCCAGGCAACTGGAATAAGGTGTTCCAGAACATGATGAGTGCAGTTATAGCAAAGTAACTATATGTTTATGATTGAATTTAGAGGTGGGGCACAGTTGTGGTATATACATTTTCATACCCCATTATATGCCTAAAGAAGAGTAGATAATTGGGACACCTGGATGGCTCAGTAGTTTAAGCGTCCAACTTTGACCTAGGTCATGGTCTCGCTGTTTCCGAGTTCGAGCCTCACATTGGACTCTGTGCTGACAGCTCAGAGCCTAGAGCCTGCTTCAGATTCTGTGTTTCCCTCTCTCTCTGCCCCTTCCCCATTCTCTCTACCCCTTCCCCATTCTCTCTCTCAAAAATAAACATTAAAAAAAAGAAGAGTAGATGAAGTCTTTAAGAAGGAGAGAAAAGAGAGTCACACAAAGATTGTCCAAACTATGGTCAACACCTTCATGTTTTAGTTGCACATGACTCCTCTGACTGCCCAAAGATTACTCTTTTTGATCACATCCTCCCTAAAAAGCTTCCCTCTTGAATCTACAACTAGCTAGTATTGTTGTATCATTGAATCCTTCCATATCAGTGTAGATACTAGCATATCTAAATCTCATTAAGGAGTTTAAATAACTTTGTCTCAAGGAAATATTTAGCAAAACAACATTCAACAAGTTTGCACTCCCGTTAAGACAGAAGATACAAATGAAACAACTAGAAACTAGTCCGAAGTAGATCCTAGTCCTTTCCGTCATTAAGGTGTTCATTGGATAAAGAAAGGATCTGGGAGGGAAGATGGGTTTTGTCATGAAGAAAACAAAATGGAATTTATCTACTTGAATTGAAAAGCAGGTAAAGAATCCCAGTATTTATTCACATATTCACTCAACTATAAAAGGGAACTAATCACCACCTCCACCACCACAACCATGTGTTACATGTGTACAAGGTTAGATCAAAGTGGTAGCTAATAATATTACATTCTGCAGTTGTTCAAGGATGACAGTCGAGAAAGTTTGATGACAGAGGATAAAAATAACACTTGTTTGGGCATAAATGGAAGGGTTTTTTTTTTTTTCATTGAACCATGGGAACATTCTTTGTTCCACCCACATCCCCAGAAATCTAAGAAAATAACTTTGTGACACTAACCAGTATTTACTATCTCATCGAATTATAATGACTGTCTATTTTCTGAAATAAAATATGACTGTATTGGTAAACATATGGATACATTGAGGTAATGATAACATAATCAGTAATTATTGGGTTAAATTCAATTTTGAGTTTTCCCACGTAGCAAATAATGTGCATAACCTTTGTTCAAGCAGTTTTTCACCCTCGTATAATAAAACATTTGACAAGAGTTACCTAATAGCAATTTAGAGGCAGATGTAGGGACAGAAATGCTTATAGTTTGAATATGCTTTGTTGACAAAGAGATGATGGCCTATTTATTTATTTTTTTATTTAAAAGAAACATGAAATCTTTACCTCCAGCTCGACAGGTTGTAAAAAAAAGCAGAAGGCACCTTAACGTTTCCTCTGGAGGGTATTATCACTTTGCTCCAGTATCAGTGGTGGGTAGAAACACATGTGCTCTATCACGCTTTGACCTTTACACTTGAAGTCAAGAGAATCCTGAGCAAGGTCAGTTTTTCAATCTAGTGTGCACTTTGCTTAGATGTAGAAAAAGCCAAACGAACAATAAAGCAACCAAAAAACCATTTTCACAGAATTTGATCTGTAGATTTCATTTATGGTTGAATGAAATATGTTTGTTTCTATGCTGGTGACTTTGTAAGAAAACAAGGCCAGGAGAGGCATTTCCTCAAAGGCTAAAAGGAGGCATTACCACCACCACCACTACTTGCCAGGGGATTTGCAAAGCATGTTGAGGCTCAAGGTTAGCATGGGAGCTGAGCCAGGCTGAGGAGAAGTTAACACAGAGAAAGGTTAGAGTGGTCCCCCGCTATGCCCCCCCCCCTCCACCTTACGACAAAGTACTTCAGATAGTAACTCCCAGTGGTCAGATAATGGTGTATTTTCTCCAACGATCAGGTTTGGGATTGTCTATTTTCTTTATGCTTGTGAAGTTTGAAATTGGCATTTCAAATCCTTGGGGGGAAAGCTATTTTTGTAATTCAGCTGGGATGTTCTTGTCTTAGGGTTTCCCATTGCATCAGTCCCTTAGCCTGGTACTATAGCCATGAGAGTGCTGTGTCTTTTAGATAAAGTGCAGAAATAAGGACATGATTATGGTGCTTATTAAAGATTCCTTGCTATTTTTCACAAGAGTAGGGGCGTTAGACTCTTGTCTACTGGCCAAATTCTAAATTGGGAGATTACATTCTGCTTTCCTAAATCCCCCTAGCAGAAGCAGCCATCCATGGTATCCTACTTAGCCTCCTTTGCTAAACTGTTGTGTGATCTCATTGAATGGCGCTGGTTTTCTACTCTAGAAGTGGTCACTTCTTACTGGAGTGCTGAGGAAATCAGTACATATTGTCTGATATTGTATTTGACCCAGTTGCAGACAAGTTAAAAAGTAGGCTCTGAGAGTTAAAGATAAAGTACAAAACAAAACACCTTAACAATGTAGCAGTGGTTGTGGAGCAGTTTTTAAAAAAACAATCTGCTTTCTCTTCTACAACATAGACCAAAAAAAAAAAAAAATCAATCCTTCTTCTTTTTTTTTTTTTTTTTAACTCCACTAGTAGTGGACAAGGAATTGTCATTTGCCTCAAACAGGAAGATCATTCTAACAGTGATGATGAGGTTTGAGAGGATGAGCTCACATACCACAAACCAGTTAACCCATCTCTTTTGTCCTTGGGCTGCTTTTAGCCATTCTAGACGGCTGATCTATCTCATAAAGTCTCTTTTTAAGGAGGTTTTTCATTTTTCCTTGGTGATATATTTTAGTGTTCCTGAACACTATAAGACAATGAAGTTCTTATTTTTGTTTAAGCTCCATTCCACCATCATTTAATGTCACCATCTTTTATCCATTGCTAACCCTGCTATTGTGTCATGGTTTTGAGAGGCACTATAGCACAATGGCATGGTTTTTGAAATCAGACATTTAAATCCTTGCTCTATCACTTTCTAGGTGTGTGATGTTGAGTGATTTGCTTCAAGGTTCAATTTCCTCATCGCTAAATGAGCAACCTCAGGGGGTTGGTTACAGTGAAGATCAAATGAGAGGATATATTATTTTGAAGGGTTATGGGGTAAGGTGAGGCATAGCACTCGGCACCCAAAATATAGTGCTCAATAAAGGGTAGTTATTTATTGGATTGTGTGCACAGTTTTGACTTAATTCATAAACTCTTTGAGAGTGGGAAGCCTACTTCCTGGATTTCTACATAGTACAGTGTTGTGCACATAGTATGGTGCAGGGGATCAGTATTTATTGCATGAATGAACTCTTTTTTTCCTGTGTGGAATAAACAGCCCTGAGCTATTTGCAAGATCCCATTTATCTCAAAGGTGACAAGATAAATCAATACTCTGATATCTCCAAATCTACTGACACCTGACTTTGTCTAGATGCTTCGGCATGGTGTAGACACAACGCAAATAACTTACACTTTCTGTTTCTATCAGGCTAATTTCTATGAATTTTAACATTTCAGTTGTCTTAGGTGCCCAGAATGGGACTGATTCAATCATACGCCTGCTCATTCATCCAAGCATTCTTTGATTGAGAATTTTTTTAATGAATACTAAGAACCATCTAATTATATAGCTGAACAAAACCTTCCAACTTGTGACTAAGTACACTACCTGCCCTATTTACCTGTGAGATCTCTGCTAACTACAGATATATTTCTAATTGCTTTGCACCCAAGCCGAAAAACTAAAACCCCACAAAAGAAGCACCCACCGCCGCAAGTTTCTGAGCACAATCAACATCCTTAAACAACGGAGGCATTGGTTAGGACTTTATTTTTTGCTTTTAAACGTTTGCACGGCGCTAGGAGGGAAAGTTGGGGGAACAAGGGAGGGGTACATGGATTCAACTAGGCTTGAATATCTGTCAATAAGGAGTATTGCTCTTCGCCATAATCTTGGAAAACCCCTGGTGCGTGCTTAGATGGACATTAAAGCGACCGCAGTGTGGCCATTTCCCTGATGGCTTTGTACATACTTTATAGGGGAGGTCTCAGGTGTGGAGCTCCAAGCACCTGCTTGCTCAACTCCCGAAGTCCAGAAACCAGCGTATTTGAGGCCGGTGGCTCAGGTTTCAAGTAACTCGGCTCAAGTGTCCCTAACACTATGTGTAGTGCGGGTCATCGAGCTGTGTTTTGGGACTCGGATATTTAACTTCGGACTTTCTTCTTCCTTCCCCCTCCGCCCCCCGCCCACTAGTTTTCCTTTCCCTTCTTCCTCTCATGGAGTGCCCACCTCCTTCCTTTGCTTCCACTCTCTGCTTTCTCGTTCTCGATTCCTTCTCCTTTCTCTCTCCTGGGCTTCCCGTCTTTCATGCATCCTCTGAGGGCCACCAGTGCTTCAGGCTGTGCGGCTCAGAGAAGGCGCGAGTCCCCGCGGGACAGGCGCGAGGTGCAGAGCAGCGAAAGCGCGGGGCGCGCGCAGGGGCGCGCGCCGGGCAGCCGCGTGGCCGGGCGGCCGGCTGGGAAGCGGCGCGCGCGCGCCCTGCGAGCCCCTGGCGCGCCCCCGGCGGCCGGGGCCGCAGCGTGCTCGCCCCCGCCGCCAGCTCGCCTCACTTATGGGTCGGAAGCGCTGCGTGGGGGAGACTGTTCCAAGATGGCGGCGGGTTGCTGCGGGGTGAAGAAGCAGAAACTGTCCAGTTCGCCCCCCTCTGGCTCGGGTGGCGGTGGTGGCGCCTCCTCCTCCTCCCACTGCAGCGGAGAGAGCCAGTGCCGAGCTGGGGAGCTGGGACTAGGAGGCGCCGGCACGCGGCTCAACGGGCTGGGAGGTCTAGCCGGAGGAGGTAGCGGCAGCGGCTGTAACCTCTCTCCCCCCCAGGGCTGCGGCGGCGGCGGCGGGGGGATTTCCCTGTCGCCACCTCCGAGCTGCGGAGTGGGGACCCTACTTTCTACCCCGGCCGCCGCCACCTCTTCCTCGCCCTCCTTGTCGTCCGCCGCTTCGTCCTCATCGCCCGGCTCCCGGAAGATGGTGGTGTCAGCGGAGATGTGCTGCTTTTGCTTCGATGTGCTCTACTGTCACCTGTACGGATACCAGCAGCCCCGGACCCCCCGGTTCACCAACGAGCCCTAGTGAGTACCGTGCCCTCGGTCTCCCTTCCCTTGCGCTCGGGATGGGGCTCAGAGTTGAAGCAAAGTATGAGTCCGCCTGCCCGCCGGCGGTGGCCCCTGCCCCTCTCTTTGCCCGGGTCCCCGGAGCCACTCGACCTTAAGTAAGGCAGGGCATCCCGCACTTTCTGCCCTCCAAGGCAAGCACCCCTCACTTGGAGCAGGGTGCTGCAACAAGAGATGGCTTACTGGTTCCCAAAGGTGTTCGCTTTCTCTTTTCGATAACTTCGAGGAGTTTTGACCCTTTCCTGCTCTCCTTCGCCACCCTGCGTCCCCACTGCCCTGGTTTTGGAGATCGGGATTACTCAAGGTGTTGACCTCTCCTCACTTTGGTTTCCATTTACCCCACGTGAAAGCCCCGCTAGTATTCCCGCCCCGTGTAGCTTGCACAAGGAGAGTTACTATCCCATTGCAGGGTGAAAGCAACTATCCAACTTCTGCTAGTGATGGAACTTAGCTCCTGAGCTTATGAGGTTACCCGTCTTTTCCTTCGGGTTTCCTTGTGTCCTGGGGACGAAGGAGTTTTTTTTTTTTTGGAAAAACATATTTTCCCTTCCTACCTATTTTTATCCGAACATACCCATTAAAATGTGTTTCTAGTGAAGCGCACCGCCAGCTCTCTCACATTTTAAAAGTGAGACTTTTTTTTTTTTTTGTCAGTTCCACCGTCTGGGTAATAGCTCATTCAAAGAGAACTATACAGTCACTGTCAGTTTGTACATTAAGCGTGCATTCGCTTTTGTTAATTTCACTTGTAAGAAATCTAAGTTAGGCTCCACGACTTCAGAGAGAGTTAAACAGTCCCAACAGTAAGTGTGTAGGAATTTTTATGCTTTCTTTTGGCTTGTGTACTTTCAGTTATTTTACCCTTCAAGTGTGTGGTTGAAATTGTTTAAAATAGCACTGTTACAGCTAAAAGAAGGTTAATTCTAATCCCCGTCCATTTGGATGTGTGGGAGATGGGGCATATGGTTTTTTTTTTTAAATGTGTAAACTGAGTGTAAACTGACTTTTTGAGTTAAATGCTAGACAGAATGTAAAGCCGAGAAAGAGCAGAATGACAAAGAGGGCAATTGTTTTTATTATGAGTTCTTAGCATCATCAACAACAAAAATAATAGAGAAAAATTTCTGTGAAACTTCTACTGAAAACCATCAACCCTTTTCCTAGCTAAGACAAATGCCCTTTGTCCCCATATCATAAATACCTGAATTGATGTTCTTTTCAAACTGCTTCTTTTCATTTTGTGAGATTAGGGGATTAGACTACTACTGGATGAGTATAAACACTTCTGCCTAGACTAAAAATATTAAATTAATATGTAAAGTGCAAATTGCAATAAAGTGTCCTGGAAATTGTAATTTTGTATCATTTGTTTTCTTTGGCTTAATACTTTAAATGTATTTAAATTTGTATTTTTTGCCACTGTTCTGTGGTCTGTGCATTTTCATTCAGACTTGGTTCATCTTTGGGCATTTATTCATAAAAAGCATGAAAGAGCAATCCCGACTGACACTTAGCCCAATAGATTAAACGTTTAAAAAATTTCATAGTTTTAATTCTAGGAGTGTAAATCCTAAATCCACACCTTTACTTAGCTAATTTGTTTTTTGGTTAAGAAGTCAGATTCATTTTAATGAAACTGCCATGTAAAAAAATCTATGAAATATTTATTAGCTTGAGTTACTTATTTGTGACTTTTCTGCCTTCTCTTGGATGTCTATGATGTATTAAAGCCAGTCGTGGGACGATACATAGGTTGGCTCTGAAAAGTCATAGGGCTGCAAAAATTCACTCCTGTTTAGTTACATGAGTTTGGCAAAGGCTGTTTTACTATTCACGCTCCATTGCTCCAAAGCATAGGAGAACACACTTTCAGGACGTGCTATTTTCACACATTTGCAAGTGAGTTTGGGTTAACTGAATGACTATCATGAGAAGTTTAAAAGGAAAGTGAGCTTGACCAGTTCACATGGAAAATGCTTTTGACACTGTCATTTTAACAGTGGCCACTTTGCACATGTTTTTAAGATATTGCTTGTCTTCGAATACCCCATCCCCTGGATTTCTTTTTCATGGAATTAAACATATAAGGCACACTTCTGACCACTGCAGATATGTTGGAACAGTGGTGAAAGAATCATAACCATTACCATCTAGCAGGCCTTGAATGTGTCATGTGTTCAACAAAACAACTAATTTAGAAGAGACACTGATCACGACCAAGGGGAGAACTAACGTTTACTTAAGGGGAAAGAGGACTGCGTCTTATTTTCATTTATCTTAAAGTCAGTTTTGAGGTGTACTGTGGAAAATTCAAGAAGATTTCCTAAAAGCAGTTTTTGATTGTGGGGGTGAAGTAACTAATCACTTGACAGCGCCTTCATAACCACCACATATTTTCTGTGTTACATATAACATTTAATAGCATCGTGTACTTACCAGTGGCTTTGTGCTGGGAGGGGGGCATGAGCTGTAAATAGACATACTGCTTCCCCCCACCCCTCCGCCGAGTTATTAGTATCATGTCATGAGCATCAGTGTTTGAGGTCTTGTGTCTGTCCACCAGAAGACATGCTTTCAACAACTCACATTCTCACGTGTAAAAGCACACCGCTTTTACCCCTTCCCAGGGCCTTTCTGTTACAATGTCTGTTACAATGTCTGAAATCTGCCTTTTATAGGTATAGAAGTTCTAGATTAAGTTACCCTTCCATTCTGAAAGATTATTAGAAATTTCTTCTGTGTGTTTCAGGCTTGGGGAAAAGATGTTAATATATGAACAAGCTGTGTGGATAAAAATTCTTCACTGTTGGCTGCTGTTTCTTGGAGTACCTACTCACTGCACAGAGGTGGCACTAGTTCCAGCTTGGGAGGGTAGAGAAAACTTGCTTAGTGGAAGACAGATAACATTCATGTTAAAAGTTAGGGATGCATTGCTAAATCCTTGCTCTCCATTGTACAGGTCCATTTGCCGACAGAAACAAGGTTTAAGACATGATTTTAAACGGGACTTTAGTTGCATTGTACTATTGAAAATACAAGCTCTTGGATTCATTCATATGTGGGAACCCAGACAGGCATGTTCTAGGAAACCATTTCCTACAATAAAGGGATCCACTGTGCCAGGTGTTGAGCCGCTTAGACTCAGAGCAGCGGTTCTCAACTTTGGCCGCACATTGGAATCCCTAGGGAATTATTGAACCTATTGATACCTGCCCCCCAACCCCAGAGATTCGGATTGAGTTGGTCCTAGATGGGGCCTGGACATCAGGATTATTAAAAGCCCCTCAGGTGATTTTACTGTGCAGCTGAGGCAGAGAACCACCCGTTTTACAATAGTCAGCTGGCCCTTTCTCCCGAAATTCAGATGAACTTGGTCTGGGGCGGTGCCTGGGAACCCGTATTTTATAAGCAGCCCAGGATATTTTTGGTAAACAACTGGTTTCAAAAACACTTGCAGTGTGGCCTGCTGAAGACTTGACCTGGGAGCTTGTATGAAGTGGAGGCTCTCAGGGCGCATCTCAGACTTGCTGGATTCGAATCTACATTTGAACAAGCTCCCCAGGTGATTCGTCTGCACGTTAAAGTTTGAAGGGGAGTGGTTCTCCGGCTTTAAAACACATCAGAATCTCCTGTAGTGCTTGTTAAAACACAAATTGCTGGGCCCCATTCCCAGAGTTTCTGATTCAGTCTGCCTGGGGTGGGGCCTTGAATTTGCATCTCTAACCAGCTCCCGGGTGAAGCCACTCCTACGGTTCCCAGGACCACACAGTTAAGACCCACTGGGTTATAGAGTGGTGGGGACCTAGGAAAGTTGTGGAGCAACTATAAAGGGAAGGGCAGTTTTCACTGCCAGTTTCCAGTGTAGCACTTCCTGCTTCCATGTCACCATCCTTTGTCACGTTTTTTCTAACTTAGCACCAGGGAGATTGAACGCTGCCAAGATCATAGTTAGAGTCCCAGGTTCTTGGGACGGTTTCAGTCTGCAGTAGGGGGGAGGGGTGACTCTTAGAAACTGGTGGTATGATTTTTGGCCTTCCCCCCCCCCCCAGAAATGTTAAACGTGACAGGCACATTTTAGGGGTTAAAAACAGCACAAATATGATACCTTAAAGTGAGTTGTATTGATTCTGATAAGTAAAGACCCCCTTTGTGGCCATAAAAAATGCTTTGATGATTAGTTCACTAAATAACACGTTGTGATAAGATTTTAAAAGCTTTTCCTTACACGTATCCTTGCCAGATTGGATTTTAAGAATTTCCCTCATTAACAAAGAAATATAAAAAGATCCTGCTAAGGCACTGGGGTTGTTCAGTCTTACATCTTTAATGCTGTGTTGCATGTCAGTCCCACGAACTATTTGTTTTAATCTCCTTACCACCTTTGAAGTTAATGCAGTGCTACATTGTGTATAGACCGTGGCTCATAAAAGATACTTTATTATTAACATAAATACTATGGTTTTCCATTGCAATGAATGAAATATTTTTAAAAAAACCACCCCTGGACATGCAGTTCCTGAGAGACTCTGATCAGGTGTTTGAACAGTTAACTCTTTCTTGTCTTGTCACAGTAGTCAAATTGCCATTTTCCAGCATACTTGGGAGGAATTGGGTGGTTTTAGAAAGGCGAAGTAGGTACTGTGTTTCACCAGAATAGTAACAGTCCTGTGACATGTTAATTAAAAAGGTGGTTGGACAATGCAGCTCAGGTCAAAATGATATTAACGTAGTATTTTAAACACAAGCTATTATATTTCTATTGTATCTTTTTTTTAATGAAGACTGACCAGAAGAGCCAGAAGGTTTATCTGTCTATTGCAGATGATGCTACTGGACCAGTACAGATTTCCCTACCCATGTTGGCATAGTGGTTGGCATAATTTTTCTTCCAAAAAAACAAAACAAAACAAAACAAAACAACCCACATCTTGTCTGGAAAATTGTTAACTACTTTTGAAGGTATTATACAGGTTGTTCTTCAACAATGTTGATTTCCATTGGAAGACGATCTAGTGTCATGTCTTACAGAAAAGAAAGCAGGCACGCCCCCAGTTTGTCATTTATTCTGTAAAAAACAGCCAGTGACTGAAATGGAAGGATGTAGAAATATACGTTACAAAATTATTTTTTATATCCATGCATAAAGGTGTATGTAGGACAAGGTATATTTAGTTAAAAAGAAAAACTCAAAGCTTATTTTACCTTCTCCCCCATATGGCCAAAGGGAGTGATCATCTAGCTCATAACTTTGCTTGCTTAGGAATTGTGTTTGCACTGCATTCAGGTCCCATTTAGTGGGTGGCAACCAAGTATGGATCTTTGCTGGGCTATCTCAGTCCAATAGGAAGAAAGACCACTACTGAGAAAGTGACAAATGCTCCATTAGCCCATGTGCATGAGTTGTTGCTTTTTTCCCTAAGTATGTGTTTCTCAGAGACACACTAATGTTCACATTGCTGTCTTTAAAAGTATGCACTTTTTGAAATTGTATTTGTGTCGAAACACTGCACCTTATTATTGTAAAGGATTATAATTTTGAAGTCAGTTGGGCTTCCCATTTAGAGACCATCTTACTTTTTGAGAATGTGTATGTGTGAAACACTAAAACTTGTGCAATGAGATTAGTCAAAGTTCCCTGTTTCAATAGGCGTTATTCTCTTCTCTTGATGTCACACATGCTTGCCTGTTTTAAAGCTGCACAATGACCAGGGCTTTTTACATTTAAATTTTTTTCAATAGTCTTTTTTTTTTTTCTTTTCAAACTTGTGTAATAATGTCTCTTTTTGATACTGTTCTGAATCAATTAAGCTAAGTAAGTGAGGACCAGCAGTAAAAGCCAGGGGCTGCCAAGAATGGCCTCTCAATGCATAAGCTGTCTTTCCACAATCAGTAATTGGGCAGTTGCTCACAGGACACTGGAGACAGTGTGGGAAGCCAGCGGTTATGTAGGTGGGAAGAGTAGATTCCCCAACAGTAAACTTAGAGGTGAGCTTCTGTAGTTACAGTGCTGCTAAGAGCAAAAATGAGCCACAAGCTTACATAGTAGAAATAAAAGAGCCCGAAGGAAGAAGCATGGTGTAATAGCGTAGTTGGTTGGGTGGAGCATAGTTTATGTTTGGTCCAACGATAAGTGGCATCTTTTCTATCTAGTGTGGGTGTATTTTCTGCAGCTCTTAATGTACCCTACTTGCAAACTTGCTCAACCTTAAGAATGTTAGTTTTGAAAAGCTGCGTGGAAATTTTATGTCACTGGGAAAATTAGGAAAAAAAAAATCCTGTTATTTCTTTTAGCATATACATTAGGCTGAGTTCCATGGTTGGAAAGCAAAGAAACAGTTCTATCCTCACAGAGCTTACAGTCTTGTTCTAGGTATGGTACAGACATCAAAGTCACTTCAGATGCTGACACTGCAATATATACATGATTGTATATGAATTTTAAGAAATGGAAAACACTGTATGTAAGCATGGTGATGTCATGGAATAAAGGAGTAATTAGGAAGAAGGCTTTGGGGAGAGGATGACTCCTGAGCCAAGTTGTGAAATGGCAAAGGTACAGAGATCACTGGGGAAGAGTCTGGTATGACCAGAAGATCTTGAAGTCTTACTGGCAGTTCTTAAACTCATTGGTCACCACCACACCTCTTGCCACAATACATGGGGATTCCCAACAGCTGTCTTCAGCTGGCAGCTTGCACCCTCAGCACTCCCCTTGCTCCACTCTCAAAGATCAGAAAACTTCAAGGAAACTCCAGGTAGGCTTTTGTCCTGGGAACCCTCTGGGAAGGCTGGATAAGCGATTACTGGATCTGGTTGTAGTTTCTTGTGTTAGGAAGAGAGCAGTACTGACATAAGAGCCCTCCAGGAATGTAAGATGAATTGGAAGGAGAAGAGTCTCATGACAGGGGAGACTAGCTAGGCTAGGTTCTGAGGGTACTAGGAAAACCAGCATTGGAAAAGTGGGGAAGCCACCCCAGGGGCAGAGTTCCTGTATATAGGAATGCTGCAAAAGCAAGGCGTGGAAGAAGGTATCAGCATATGCAGGGACTCGCACTCCAGGGCCAGGTTTTGTGTGGGAGGGGAACGATTGCAGCTCACCTGTTTTTTGGCTGCCATCCTTGCCTCTTCTTTCTTGGCTCTGTGCCTAGCTATTCTTGTGCTCAGGAAAAGTTTGTTCAACAGCTTAGTCGGAATGGCTATGAAATTTGATCACAAGTGTAAGAACCTCCCCTCCCCCCTTCATCTATTCCCAGTTGTATCTAAATTTGAGAGAAAGGAGAGGAAGACACGTTGGTTTATAGAATTTGGATCAAGCGTAAAGATCCCGGAGATAGCTTTTGGGTGAGGACCTGAAATTAAGTGACTGCATGTAAGTAAAGGGGCATTTCAGCAAAAAATTCTACCAAATTCCCATTGCTGGGGGAAGTAAAACAGGGAAAGGCTTTGAACATGATTCAGAGTTGACAAGCCTAAGGAAGCAGGAAGATGGTGGTCCCATTAAAAACATGGAGCTGAAGGTATGGGAAAAAACAAATAGTTGGTCAGGTGAAATCAGATTTCTCATTACGTGTTTTTTGAGTGTTGACAGTTATCAAATGTCATTTCTGTTTCAATGAACAAAACCACAGAGCAGCAACAGAGCTATTGAGGGTTTGGTTAGTCTCTTGGATCCCTCCCCTGCCCCAGTTGTGACTTTGAATTCTCAGATGGGTAGAGGTCAGGGATACTTTTCAGCTTTGTGTTCCTAGTAAAAATACCTGACAGAATGTTGGGTTTCCTTAATGTAGCTTTATATATTATATGTATTATATATTATCCATTTGTAGAGCAGTCAGCGATTCTTATATTTCCTTATGTGACTATCATAGCACAGCATTAAGCAAAAGTAGAGCCTCATGGAGGATCACCTCAAGAATTTGTAGTTTCAGACCTTGGATTAAAGGAAATTAATTTCTGAAGGACTAGAAGTACTGCCTAGTACTAGATTCTAGGTCCTGTGTCCTCAGGCTTAGCAAGTAAGAAATCAAGCTGGATCAAATTTGCAGCTTTGCTCACAGTGAATTATATATGCTATCCGTGGATAGGACCAGTCATATTGCTTCACTATCATTGTGATCATCAGAGGATGGGCAAATGTGAAAAGCTCTGCTTGAGTACAGGCCTACTAATACTAGTTTTTTTTTAAAAAAATAAGGTCTGTGATAGTCTTGATGATTCTTGCCTTTCCCCTATCTGTTTCATTTTACAGATAATCCACACTGTGACCCAAAGCCACATGCAATGCTGGGAGAGCACAGTTGACTGTATTATGCAATATCCTGCCAGAAGATGCTGACCAGCTCTCTAGTAATGGAAAGTAGTGAGATTGACTTAACAGCCTATGTAGCTTGCCTGGCCATTCTGTATATCTTCTGTAAGCATATGACACACAATTCTAGTAACGTACCTAGTGTTGAGATTTTGGATTGCAGCAAGGTGTCAACACCAAATTTTCTGCTTTGCTTCAGGCATTAGTGTATCTCTGAGTCATTCTCATTGAATAGAATCTATGAAAAATTGGTTTTTGTGCTTTCAGCCTCTAAGCCCCACAGCACCTTAACTACCTCCAAGAGATGCTTGTGTGTTAGTCACACTAGTGTGCTTCTCTGCAACATTATCATGGCTTATGTAGCCTAACAACCATACAGGCATAGGTGGTTTGGGGTGCAAGTAAGTCATATAGCTGGTAAAACTTGGACCTCAGTACAAACCTCATTGTAGTAAGAGAAATACCTTTTGTATGCTGATTTTGAACAACAGTGAGGTAAGTGTTTAGATGATCTGTGCTTTTTTATATCCTTTTCAAATCATTTGGTAAGTGGAAGCTGGTATTGCTGATTCTGTCACTAAAGGAGAATCTCATGAAGTCTTCTGGCCTTTTTCCATGTTAGAGTATTGCTCTCAATACATTCTATGAAATTTCCCATGATTAAAACAAATTGACAACTCTCCGCGCTTTCTTGGTACTCCAAACCCAAAACTTGCCATCAGCATCACGTACTTGATTTCGTAGAGGAGCTCTTTGATGTTAGGACTAGGTGCCAGG
The DNA here is from genome assembly GCA_017311185.1 of Proteles cristata cristata. Lineage (NCBI taxonomy): Eukaryota > Metazoa > Chordata > Mammalia > Carnivora > Hyaenidae > Proteles > Proteles cristata. The sequence continues at coordinate 66,841 of JAESUZ010002311.1, forward strand.
TAGTCATTGGGTAAAGTTTTTTGCATCTACCCCACACTCTTGTTAGTTCAAAAAACCCTCACAAGAACAAATGGGAATGCTACCGTTTCTTTCTGACACTAATAAGGCGATGGTGTGTGGTTTGTGGTGCATTTTACCCCACAGACTCCTGGTTAAACCATTGCCCTGTTTGGCAAGTCATTTTGCAGGAGTCTACTCGTTCACCCTGCGAAAGCATTAGGTCTGTGGAGAAAGAGTCACATAGGGCCTGAGGCAGGAATGGAGGGTACATGGGAGCCAGGAAGGGAGAAAAATGTGATTATTGTCAAGTCAGGTAAAGCCTGGATTCAGGGAAGAAAAAGAAGACTGAGTGCCTGGTTTGGAGTAGGGCTGCTCTGAGAGGGGTATTTTGCAATATTACAAACCCGTGTGTACCTCCTTTAGAAAACAGTGGCCATGGTGCTCTTGTTAGAAAAAAAAAAAATCCTATGAGAAACAGATGCACAGCATAAAGTGTAGTAATGCTAGAAGACTTGCATATGCACCCTCTAAGTACTTCCAAGAGAAGGTGTTGAAATGAGAATGAGGCCTCTGGGCAAGTTAGGAGGCCTTGAGACAGATAGTTTAAGTATAACCCAAACAGATAAAATGTAGCCACTCTCTGATCATCATTGTTTCTTTTTTTCTTGGCTTGTCTGGTAACATAGTTCTAAATCCTCAGGTGTTCAGATGTATCTTATATTTAGCTCTGTGTATTTCAGTGGTAAGAGATGTATGAAGTTTCATTTATATAGCTTGCGTACAGTTATTCTCCATAACCAAGATTATGTGTACAGTTATTCTCCATAACCAAGATTATGGAGCAGATACTATTAAAGGATAGACCCAGCTATAATTTCTGATTGCAGAACACAGTCATGCATAGGAAGGTATTCTGTTGACCAGACTCCTGTCTTCTGTACCTTTTCTCCAGTGTCTCTCAACAGGACATACTATGGTCCATCTAATTTGCCAGCTACATTCTTACAGATAACTGGAGGGTCAGCTATTTTTAGTTAATCAGTTTCTCTTTAGTCATATAGATGTATGCTGCTTTTAGAAAATTAATGTCTATTAATTCGTGGTTAAAAAAACACATAACTGAGACCAACCCTCTTTCCAGATTTTTAAGTGTACAGTATAATACTGATAACTATAAGAGCCATGTTTAGCTTATTTTTTTTTTAAAGATAAGGTTTTTAAGGTTTATTTATTTGCTGCAAGAGAGAGAGCGAGAAAGAGCATGCATGCATGCACAAGCTGGGGAGGGGGAGGGAGAAGGAGAGAGAAACCCAGGGAGGCTCCATGCTCAGCTTAGTGTAGAGCAGGACACAGGGCTCAATCTTAACCACCAACCAGGGGATCATGACCTGAGCTGATATCAAGAATCTGACGCTTACCTGACTGAACCACCCAGGCACCCCTAGCTTATGTTTTAAAGATTACATGGTAGTGGCTCTGCCTAAAGCCACTAATGTTTCATAAGAATTTGGGGAATCTCTTTTTTTTTTAATGTTTTTATTTATTTCTAGGAGAGAGAGAGAGACAGCGGGAGCAGGGGAGGGTCAGAGAGATAGGGAGTCACAGACTGAAACAGGCTCCAGGCTCCGAGCTGGCAGTCAGCACAGAGCCCGATGCGGGGCTTGAACCCACGAACCGCAAGATCATGACCTAAGCGAAAGTCGGACGCTTAACCGACTAAGCCACCCAGGCGCCCCTTGGGGAATCTCTTAAAACCTAATCTTGCAAACACGTATTAGAGATGTACAGAGCTTATTGATGGGGGGAGCCTAATTGAGGCTTTGAAGTATTTATTTTTCCAAACTTACTGTACAATATGAGTAAACTAGATTAAAGGCATTAGAGTCAGAAATAACCATTAAAAATGTTTCAATGGCAATGAGAAAGAATGAAATATGGCCATTTGTAGCAATATGGATGGAACTTGAGGGTGTTATGCTGAGCGAATAAGTCAGGCAAAGAAGGACAGATACCATATGTTTGCACGATTAGGAGGAATGTAATGGAGGACCTTGTGGGAGAAGAAGGGGAAAAATAGTTGGGGAGAGGGAGGGAGGCAAACCATGAGAGACTCTTGAATGCTGAGAACAAACTGAGGGCTGATGGGGGTGGAGGAGAGGGGAAGGGGGGTGATGGGTATGGAGGGGGGCACTTGTTGGGATGAGCACTGGGTGTTATATGGAAACCAACTTGACAATAAACTAGGAAAAAAATAAAATTCCCCAAATTATGTTTCAAAAAATGAAGCACAAAAATTAAAAAAAAAAGTTTTAAACTAGTAGCATGTCAGTTAGTATTTGATGTGGCATTTATCATTTACTTTATTAGTATACCTAATACCATCTATCTGTATTTGAATAGAGCTTGATTTTCTAGCTCTCTTTTTAAGTTATTTTCATCCTCTGTTCTTTATGGCTTTTTAATGAATTTGCTAATGATAATATAAGGAAACATCTTTGACAGGTAGGAACTTTGCCATTGCTTACGAACTCTTAATGGTGGAAGGACCAAGGGCCAAGGCATTACATGGAGAACATTAGTTTTGATGGCTGAACCTGATATTTCTGAGGAAATGTATTTTCTAGAGAGATGGAAAATTGGAAAACATGTTGCCTAATGGGATACCATAAGTAAGGCCTTTTAAGTCCATATGTGTATATACAAACCACTTTCGTTAAGCACTTCTTGAAATTGCTCCTTTTTTGCTTTAATGAAAAGCTCAGATATAAAGGCAGTAGCGGAGTACTCACTTTGGGAGCACGTATACTAAGTATGGTAGTGGAATCTGAAACAATAGATATGGTCAAGTCATGGGTCTTGAAAGTTGTTTATTTGCCTCATTGTCTACACAACCAATGTGAGATTCTTTAGCAAAGGTACAGACATTTTTTAGTATTATCCTTGAATTGTGATGCATTAATTTGTATTGTGGAGCAGTTTCTTACTTCTTCCATTTAGAGATGGCTTTGCAGCTTTAGAGAAGAAAGTAGAATTTCCACTATGATTATCCCTTTGTTTACAGACCTTTTAAAATGAATAAACATTTGTTTAAGCTTTAAGATTTATTTTCCAGCATTATCTTAAGGCAGTGTATTTTATATCAAAACCTGTCATTCACAGCTGGTACTGCTCTTCATATTGTAAATTCTCATATTTCAGTTCAACAAGTCATATAGTGCTTATGGGTGGAACACCATGGGTGTAGGGGAGAGGTCTGTAAAATAGGAATAAGCCATGCTTCCTGCCCTTGAAAAGCTTGCAGTCATGTTGAGGAGATTCATGAAACAGATAGTGAGGTCACATGATTTAACAGCTGAATAAATGATGGAGACAATGAGGTCTGTAAGAGTTTAGACAAAGACTAATGTGGGCTGGGATTATACAGGAGGGCTTCATGGACAAAGTAGGATTCAGGCTGGGTAGGCCTTTCACAGATGGATAAAAAATTCTAGACAGGGAGACAACTTAAAGACACAGGTCAGAATGAGCATTATACAGTAGTCAGTGGGTACTAATCAAAGGTATATTGAAGTGGGGGAGATTGTAGCAAGAAAAGGGACTCATCAGGAGATTGCTATAATTCAAGCATTGGGAAATGAAGGTCTGCCAGTTGACAGTTTTAAACTATTAATGGCCTGTGAATTGCCTCTTTCTTGGTAAAGTTTCCCTTTTGTCCAGTTAATTATGCCTCAGCAGCTCCTTTAATGTCATGAATGTCATCTAGCTTGGACAAGAGACTTGGAAATAACACAAGCAGGAGTCTGCTGTGTAGACAAAGTGCTTTCATTTATCAATAGACATTCAGCATAAGTCAGTTAGATTAACATTGGTTACATCACCCTTTGCCTAAGTGCCTTCTACACTCAGTGTTCTTTTTTTTTCTAAACTTCAGTGTCTCAAATGTGAAGTTGAGAAAGTTGAGTACCAACAAAGATTGTGATTTAAAAAATAAACTGCCCTAATGATTATAGAAAGAATTAAATGGCTTTAAACCACTTTTTTCCCCCTTAAACGAATGAAGAAATTTTACTTGATTGTTACAGTTGTAACTCACATAAGGTAGGTACTTGAAAACTGTAATTATAGGAGAATGGTGTGCTAATTCCTGAATGATGTTATCAATTTAGCTTCAACATAGTCTAATGGGTATGTTCCTTATGGTTACTAACATGCCCTATTCAAGAATGCTGCAACTCTAAAACACAAACCAGATAAATAAAATCTATAAAAGTTTTGTAGTGTTACTCAGCAACAAAATTCTAAAATGGTTTCCCGAATTACAGTGAAACAGCATATTTTTATACTGAACAATATTTACCCGTTAAAGAAGAAAGAACAGATTCTTAGTCTTTTTGTTGATGATTTGTCTTTAAATTATATAAGTTTAGGATCCAAACCTTCTTTTTCAGTGATCACTGTAAAATTTCATTTCCTTTCATTTTATTTTAGTAACTCTCTTCTTTTTTTTCCCTCCTGACTATGTTTCAGAATAGAAGAAAATTATTTCCTAACTGTTAGACTGATCTCTGACAGGATCTAGCCACATAACCATGAACGTTGTGCCAACGTACTCAGGAAGGAAAAAACAACACTGGCACAGTGCTTATTAGCAGTGTTCTCTGCCTAGTCAGTTCAGGGTTTTTTGTTTTGTTTTGTTTTTTAATATATAAGTAATCAAGCTCTCCCTCCTGTTGTAGCCTTGAAGTATGAATAATCCGTAATTTGAATTACATATTACTACAGTGAGGTAAAGGCATGCCAGATGTTAAAAGAGTGGTAGTGAAATATTTTTCCGTCCAAGCTTTTGAAGCAGACATTGAGTTTGACCTAGGGATGCCATCATAGACATCCTCCTGCCACATAATGGGGTAGGAGGTCAAATGGAATCCAGTGGTTCTTAGGACGGACCACACGGAGGTCCGTGATTACTCTCAATATGCTTAAAATCTTTATTAATAAAGGTAAGCATTATCATCAGGGGAGGGAGAGGTGATTTTGTTTATACAGGGTTGCACCAGTTAGATGCCAGCTTCACTTTTCACAGGCTTCAAACAATAGGCATGTTAAATGGGCAGTGGCCTGCATAGTGTGGAGCACAATCAAGGAACAAAAAAAGGCAGTGGTTTTCTGTTTTGGCTATGGCAAGAGAACAAGCAAATCCTATTTTAAAGTGAAAAAATGGGTGCGGGTTCAAAGGGTCCTTGTTCTTGTCTCCATTGGCTGCTCTTAGAACCTTTGCTGTGTTTATTTCAGTTCAGTCTAGAGAAATTCAAGTCAGTTTTTACAGAAGAGGAGCATTTCAGTCTTGAAGCATTATTTCATTTCTGTGAAGAGTATAATTATTCACCATCCCATAATAACCATTTGTTAACCCTTTGCTAACTTATTTGAGTATTTTTGACTCCTTATCTCTGCCACCCCAGAATTGAAGTATAAATCTAGAAATATCCTTCTCTTCCTCTTCCTCAACGTAATTTATCTTTGGAGCTTTGTCACTTTTGAAAGCATCAGTCTTGAATATCTGAAGACTTTGTAGCAGCTGCATTAAATAATTTTTGCCACTTAAATTCTCACAGTGTTTATCACTTTGTATTATCTAGAAAGCTTACCGGTTCTGCTAGTCTTCCAATTTGGGGAAGTGATGGAGTGATGAGGAATAAGAGGTTGTAAATTCATGACTTCCAAGTTTTTTCAAATAGTGGATTTGAATATCTAAAGGAGTGTGTTTAACTGGACTGATTTTGAATTTGGGGCATCTCTAGAACTCAAAGATTTCTGGTAGTTTCTCTAGGAGAGTTTTAAAGCAGAGAATAAGAGATGTTACATTGGGTTCCTTCCTATATCTTACCTGAATGTGAGGATCTTTGTGTCTGTGTGCATAACTGACACCAAAAGATCTTTGTGGATTTATTTGATATTGTTTACTATTTGGATACTGACCTGGCTATATGTAGTTATACCCAGGAGGGATGTGTGTTTATGATTCTTAAAGAGGTATAGCATTAAGCACCTGCTTATTTTTTACTCTATGATTCCATTCATATCAAACGTTGGCTATTTGGTACTATTTATTTTCTGGTATTTTTATTTGGTACAATTTTCTGGTGTTTAGTCTTAAATTATAGGTTCCCATATGTTTAGATAAATGCTTCTTTCCTAATATTTCTGCAGTCAGGAACTTTTCATCTAATGCCCAAGAATGGATTTTAGGGGGTCAGCAAATCACAGTGAATATCCTACATTTGGTGGAGAAAAAAGGAATACCCTTGTTTTTATGGAAATTCTTGATGTGTCTGTTCTCGCATTAATATAATTTAGATGAAGGAAAACAGATTTGAAGAAGCCTGACCCAAGGGATTTTAAGTTATCCTGAAATCACAAATAATATTTTAGCATGTAATTTCCATCATAAAATATTTTATGGCAAACTTGTTTATGTCATAGTTCTGAGTCAAAGCTGAATTCAACACATTAGTCTTTAACTTATCCAAAATTAATATCTTCTGGCTAAGAACCAACACTGCTTCATGACTCTTAAACCATTTCCTTATATTAATCACCAACTGTAGAAATGTGCTTTATTTGGGGGGGGCATTTAAAAAAAGAAAATGAAAATTTTTTTTCACTTCCTGAGTTACTGCATAGTTTACAATGCAAACAAAACATCCAAATGTAGTTGGACAGCAGGATAGTTACTAACTTAGCAACTTATTCACCCATTTTAGCCTTAAAGTATACAAGATACAGATTATTTCAATTACATTCCCAGCAAAATAAAGAATTATTTAATCAAGGACTTTAATGGTTGCTCATAAATTCCTGAAATTGCAGATTTTAAGTTCATGAATTCTAAAGCTACATGGTAGTAAAAACTTACCATGTTATATACCTTCTTTGTATGCTGATGCTGTTTTAAAAACATATGTATGCAATAGGACAGGGAAACTGAATGATAGCATCCTAAGTGTCACTGAGACTACTGTTGATTTGTCTGAGTGATATGCTCTGTATTAAGGATCTGCTCAATTTAAATTAGTTTTCTTAGAAAAGATTTAATGGCTTTGTAATCACTCTTATAGTGTTTCAAACATTTAGTGAGTGATTCTCAACACTTTTCTTCCTGCAGCATGACTCTGTGCCCTGCAACATAATTCCCAAACCCAGAATTTTGTGTACAATTCCAGGTGGTACTTTAAGAGGGGCAGGTCACTTTGAAAGTATTATGTATTCTCATTCTTCTCCCCACTTCTCAACCATACACACACAAAAGTATGAGCAGGTTGTTTTAATATCATACCTGCAACTAAATTTATTCAGGACCCCCAGAACTACCCAAATAAAGAACCACTTATCATATATTTGACTTGAAATCTAATTTAGTATTAGGATAATGCTACCATCGAGGTCAAACTTTTTCATAACTTAGAGTTTGGTTGGCAACATTATAATGAATCATCAATTGTGGGTAAAATAGTAAATGTTCTATTAAAATGAGTATTAAAATGTTTATGATTCTTTATAGAGTTCAAGACTTAGCGCTTTATAATCTACCGCATTTCATCTCAGGAATACATTGAGACCTTTTCTTAGTAATGTTTCATGTATTATGACTCTAGGCACTGAACTAGATTCTATGATTTCAGTCTCACCATGACGCAGATAAGCCACTGTCTCTCATGTTCTTTTATTTAAAATTAATGTATGTGAATCGTCAAAAAGAAGTAACATTTAAAAAACATTGAAAATGTGGGGCACCTGGGTGGCTTAGTTGGTTAAGCGTCCGACCTTCGCTTAGGTCATGATCTCGCGGTTCGTGGGTTCGAGCCCCGCGTCAGGCTCTGTGCTGACTGCCAGCTCAGAGCCTGGAGCCTGTTTCGGAATCTGTGACTCCCTCTCTCTCTGACCCTCCCCTGCTCACGCTGTCTCTCTCTCTCTCTCTCTCTCTCTCCTAGAAATAAATAAAACATTAAAAAAAAGCACTGAAAATGCAGCCAAATGTTGATAACAATAAATGCCTTTTTATCACATCTCTTATCAAAAAACACATTTATTTCCTGCTAGTCACCAAAGATAAAATGGAATGTAAATCTAGGTTGATCACATTTTCTCTCTTCTAATTTTATAGATGTTCATGAATACTTCAACCTAGCAATTTTTGTATGGATATCACCAAGGACCCCATCTATTTTTCTGGGTAATTTTAATAGCTGAAGGTTACAGTCTTTTTAGAAGACACCAGTCTCAGAATGATTTTCAAACTCAAGAGAGGATTTTCAGAATATAGGAGTAAGGATCTCAGAAAATCTAGTCCTCTACAAAAGAGGCATGGACTCTGGCAGAAATTTTCAAAACCAACTTTTTCAGAATTCTTGAAATTAACGAAAGACTTCCAACAACCTGAGGAGCATTTACTCATTAAAAACAGCTGATTTCCATAAGAACCGTGAGCTTTGTTGTGTTTTAACTTACCCTAATCCTGTTTCCCTTTGCCCAGTTGCACTGGGAAACCAGCAGCCTTGCAACCACAGTAGCTGTGAAAGCCAGTGGCCACTGGAGGGGTCAAGCTCCCCAAATTTTGGTATCACCAAGAATTATCACTATTTGACCTCCCTAGCAGCTCCTGGAAAGGCTCCATTTACAAGGCTTGTCATTATTTGACCTGACTCATCCTTGCTCAGTGGAAAAGCATTATCCTCAAGGCACTCGTTGAAAACAGGCAAGGGCAATTGTTTAACCTCGCATCTGCCTGAGCTAGTGATACCAGGGGAGGACAAAGAAGAGGCTGGCCCAAAAACTTAAAAGGAGGATCTGGTCATGAGATAGGGGGCTTTAGCAAGCTCCTGGATATTCCTGTGTATCTAGAAGGCCACACACATGTGTAGGGCTGTGTATATGCCCAGAAAAGACTTGAGGAGGCCCTATTTGCTCACCTCTGGTTGACCTTGAGAAACTACGGAACCAGCAAATGAAGGCTAAAACAGAGTTGTGAACTGCTGGAACATTGAAGGCATGCCCCAACACACACACACACACACACACACACACACACACACACACACACACGGGGTCACTTGACCTAGGATGAAAGATCTACTGGTTCAAGACATTTTAGAAAATCTCTTTCCAATCGTTAGCTGACCCCTAAGCCAACTGAGCAGAGACTTCAAGTGGCCATACATGACAGGGAACACAGATTTGACAGACTTAGTCCAGGAAAGTCACTAAACAAACAACAAGAACAAACCTTGGGAAAGAATCTGATTTCCAAACTTGCTGTGTTACGTTATTTAAAATGTCCTCTTTTCAACAAAAAAATAAAATACAATCAAAGACATGGGAAAGTATGACAGATACAGGGAGCTGAGCAGTCAATAGAAACTGTCCCTGAGGAAACCCAGATGTTGTGCTTATTAGTCGAAACTTTAAATGAGCTATTATAAATCTATTAAAAGGAAATCATGTCTCAAGAATTAAAAGAAAGTATGTGAATGTCTCATCAAGTAAAGAATATCAATAAAGAGATAGAAATTATTTTAGAAAGAACCAAATGGAAAATTTGGAGTTGAAAATTTCAGTAACTGAAGTGAAAAATTTACTAAAGTGGTTCGACAGCAGATGTGAATGGCAGAGTTAAGAATCAGCAAACTTGAGAAACTTGAAATCAATTACAGGAAGAAGTCTGGAAAAGTTCCAAAAACATGGAGGTTAAAGAACACCCTTCTAAAGAATGAATGGGCCAATCAGGCAATTAGAGATGAAATTAAAAAATATATTGAAACAAATGAAAATGAAAACACAACAATTCAAAATCTATGGGATGCGGCAAAGGCAGTCCTAAGAGGAAAGTCCATTGCTCTCCAGGCCTATTTCAAGAGATTGGAAAAAGCGCAAGTCCAAAATCTAACAGCTCACCTAAAGGAACTAGAGGCAGAGCAACAAGAATGCCCTAAGCCCAGTAGAAGAAGAGAAATAGTAAAAATTAGAGCAGAAATAAACAACATAGAGACCAAAGAAACAATTGAACAGATCAATGAAACCAAAAGTTGGTTTTTTGAAAAGGTAAACAAAATTGACAAACCTCTAGCCAGACTTATCCAAAAGAAAAGAGAGAGCACACAAATAGACAAAATTATGAATGAAAATGGACTTATTACAACCAACCCCTCAGAAATACAAGCAATTATCAGGGAATACTATGAAAAATTATATGCCAACAAATTGGACAATTTAGAAGAAATGGATAAATTCCTAAACACTCACTAACTACAAAATTCACACGGGATGAAATAGGAAAGCTGAACAGACCCATAACGAGTGAAGAAATCGAATCAGTGATCAAAAATCTCCCAACAAATAAGAGCCCTGGACCTGATGGCTTCCCTGGGAATTCTACCAGACATTTAAAACAGAATTAATCCCAATTCTTCTCAAGTTATTCCAAAAAATAGAAAGCGAAGAAAAACTCCCGGATTCATTTTATGAAGCCAGCATCACACTGATTCCCAAGCCAGACAGAGATCCAGCAAAAAAAGAGAACTACAGGCCAATATCCTTGATGAATACGGATGCAAAAATTCTCAACAAGATCCTTGCAAATCGAATCCAGCAGCATATAAAAAAGAATCATCCACCAAGATCAAGTGGGATTCATTCCTGGGTTACAGGGCTGGTTCAATATTCGCAAATCAATCAATGTGATACATCATATCAATAAAAGAAAAGATAAAAACCATATGATCCTGTCAATAGATGCAGGAAAAGCATTTGACAAAACACAGCATCCCTTCTTAATAAAGACTCTCGAGAAAGTTGGGATAGAAGGAACCTACTTAAACATCATCAAAGCCATCTATGAGAAGCCTTCAGCTAACATCATCCTCAACGGGAAAAACTGAGAGCTTTCCCCCTGAGATCAGGAACACGACAGGGATGCCCACTCTCACCACTGCTGTTTAACATAGTGCTGGAAGTCCTAGCATCAGCCATCAGACACCAAAAGGAAATCAAAGGCATCAGAATTGGCAAAGAGGAAGTCAAGCTTTCACTCTTCGCAGATGACATGATACTCTACATAGAAAACCCGACAGACTCCACCAGAAGCCTACTAGAACTGATCCAAGAATTCAGCCAAGTTGCAGGGTACAAAATCCACGTACAGAAATCGGTTGCATTTTTATACACCAATAATGAAGCAACAGAAAGAGAAATCAAGAAACTGATCCCATTCACAGTTGCACAAAAAAACATAAAATACCTTGGAATAAACCTAACCAAGGATACAAGAGATCTGTATGATGAAAACTATAGAAAACTTATGAAGGAAATTGAAGAAGACACAAAGAAATGGAAAAACATTCCATGCTCATGGATAGGAAGAATAAGTATAGTTAAGATGTCATTACTACCTAAGGCACTCTACACATTCAATGCAATTCCAATAAAAATTGCACCAGCATACTTCTCAAAGCTAGAACAAACTATCCAAAAATTTGTATGGAACCACAAAAGACCCCGAATAGCCAAAGTAATCCTGAAAAATAAAACCAAAACGGGAGGGATCACCATCCCAGACTTTAACCTCTACTACAAAGCTGTCATCATCAAGACGGTATGGTATTGGCACAAAAACAGACACATAGACCAATGGAACAGAATTGAGAACTCAGAAGTGGACCCAAAGTATACAGCCAACTAATCTTTGACAAAGCAGGAAAGAATATCCGATGGAAAAAAGACAGCCTTTTTAACAGATGGTGTTGGGAGAACTGGACAGCAACATGCAGAAGAATGAAACTAGATCATTTCTCACACCATGCACAAAAATAAACTCAAAATGGATAAAGGACCTGAACGTGAGACAGGAAACAATCAACACCCTAGAGGAGAAAGCAGGAAACAACCTCCTTGACCTCCACCGCACCAACTTCTTACTTGGCACATCCCCAAAAGCAAGGGAATCAAGAGCAAAAATAAACTGTTGGGACCTCATCAAGATTAAAAGCTTCTGCACAGCCAAGGAAACAACCCAGAAAATTAATAGGCAACCAACCGAATGGGAAAAGATAGTTGCAAATGACATATCAGATAAAGGTTGATATCCAGAATCTACAAGGAACTCACCAAACTACACGCCCGAAAAACAAACAACCCAGTGAAGAAATGGGCAGAAGATATGAACAGACACTTCTCCAAAGAGGACATCTAGATGGCCAACAGACACATGAAACGATGCTCAGCATCGCTCCTCATCAGGGAAATACAAATCAAAACCACACTGAGATACCACCTCACGCCAGTCAAGTGGCTAAAATGAGCCAATCTGAGAACTCTAGATGCTGGCGAGGATGTGGAGAAACGGGCACCCTCCTACACTGTTGGTGGGAATGCAAACTGATACAGCCCCTCTGGAAAACAGTGTGGAGGTTCCTCAGGAAACTAACAATAGAACTCCCCTATGACCCAGCAATAGCACTGCAAGGAATTTACACAGGGGATACAGAAATGTTGATGCATAGGAGCACATGTACCCCAATGTTCATAGCAGCACTCTCCACAATAGCTAAAACCTGGAAAGAGCCTAAGTGTCCATCAACAGATGAATGGATCAAGAAGATGTGGTTTATCTATACCATGGAATACTACATGGTAATGAGAAACAATGAAATCTGGCCATGTGTAGCAACATGGATGGACCTTGAGGGTGTTATGCTGAGCGAAATAAGTCAGGCAGAGAAGGACAAATATCATATGTGTGCACGTATAGGAGGATTAGGAGGAACTTAACAGAGGACCAAGGGGGAGAAGAAGGGTGGAAATGGTGGGGGAAAGGGGGAGAGGCAAATCATGAGAGACTCTTGAATGGTGACAAAAACTGAGGACTGGTGGATGTGGGGGGGAGGAGGGGTGGGCATGGAGGAGGGCACTTGTGGGGATGAGCACTGGGTGTTATGTGGAAACTAATTTGACAATAAACTATTTGTAAAAAAAAATTAAAAAAAAATCAGCAAACTTGAAGATAGATTAATTGAGATTATACCTCAAACTAGAGTAAAGAATTGGTAGTTAGCTTTAGAAATCTCATTGTGTTGGCATGCAGGTTAGATTCTGAGAGTGAGATTATAGATTACTTATTTTCAAAGTGAAATTTTATTTGAAAGCTTTTCATATGCTGTAAACAGGTTGAAGTGTATTGCCTACAAAGCACATTTTGGGCTCTTTCCAGGTAAACCTTAATAAAATACTAAGAAAATTTCATACTTAACCAATTCTCATAACAATCTCATGAACTAAGTTTGTTCTTACCCAGTTTTTAAGATGGGAAAAGTATAGCAAAGAGAATTTAAGCCTTGCCTGTTTCTTCTTAGTAGGATTTCTAACATTGTGCAAGTTGTAATACTCAAGCATTGGTTTCATAACTTAGCCCTCCCCTCTCCTAAAAGTGGTTAATGGCACATATTTATCCTTTGATATAAAATGATTATGATTCAGGGGCACCTGGGTGGCTCAGTCAGGCATTTGGCTTCAGCTCCGGTTGTGATCTCATGGTTTGTGAGGTTGAGCCTGCTGTTGGGCTCTCAGCTCTCAGTACAAAGGCCGCGTCAGATCCTCTATCCCCCTGTCTCTCTGTCCCTCCTGTGCTCACGTTCCCTTTCTCTCTTACTCTATCAAAAATAAAAATAAACATTTAAAATTAATATTTTTAAGGGGGACCTGGGTGGCTCAGTCTGTTACATGTCTGACTCTTCATTTTGGCTCATGTCATGATCTTGTGCTTTGGTTCTTCAAGCCCTGAATTAGGCTCTGTGCTGATTGCATGGAGCCTGCTTGGGGTTCTCTGTCTCCCTCTCTCTGCTCCTCTCCCACTTGCACTGTCTTCGTCTCTCTCAAAATAAATAAATGTAAAAAAATTAATATGTTTAAGAATTTTATGACACGTCTCAAGGAACTGAAGGCAGGTTAAAAATCTCTCCCTGAGCTTTTGTAGGTAGAACTAATTCAAAAGACCGTCAGTCTAATGTGTAGCATCTGTCACAAAATGTATATACCTATTACCAAGAAAGTTGTTTTTAGGGGCGCCTGGGTGGCTAAGTCATTTAAGTGGCTGGTTTCGGCTCATGTCGTGATCTCATGGTTCATGAGATTGAGCCCTGTATCCAGCTCTTTGCTGACAGCTCAGAGCCTAGAGCCTGCTTCAGATTCTGTGTCTCCCTTTCTCTCTGCCCCTCCCCCACTCACACTCTGTCTCTCTGAAAAATAAATAAACATTAAAAAATTTTAAAGAAAGTGCTTTTTAGCTCAGGTGGACGCCTTAAGACACTGTGGGAAAAGATTATTTCTTTTCTGAAATAAGTATGCCACATCAATTAAAAAAATGTTGAATTGTTTTTACAGAAATTTTTGAATTTTAGAAATGAATCTTCTGTCCGTGTGCAGATTAAATGCATCCTTGAAAAAGTTAATGCAAATAAGTATTTTTAAAGAATTTACTCTGACCCAGGCATTGCAGGTGATTCAAAGATAGATGTGTTTCTTGCCCTTAACAAGGCTTATTATTAAGGACAAGTGTGAAGTGTTGTAATATTTAATTAATTTTTATTAATTCTGATTTTAAAAACAATAAAGAAGAATTGTAGAGTTGTAGTATAACCTAACCTTTTGGAATGTATGTAACCTAAATAATGAAGCACAGAATGGACTAACAGTTCTAGATCATAAATTCCATTACAACCTACATTATAATACTGGTGATTTGTTCTTATGGGGAGAAAAATCAGCTGTAACTTTGACTTGCTTTTACTTCTGTTTGTTTGAGGAAGAAGTAATGTGGCAAACACAATGATTAAAAGCCCCGAACAGTTTTGAATGGATCTGGAAGCAGCTGCAAGTAGCAGGAAACAAGAAGTGCACTGCTTCTGGGGGCTGGCTGTCAGGAGCTGGGGTGTCCAGCAGCCAAAGTGGGATTCTTTGTAAGTAGGAAGCTGTTGAACTGGTGCTCTCAGAAGGGACTACCATCTTCTTCTCTCCCCCCACCCCACCCCAAGGGATCTTAGTCTCCTTATTTAGCATGTGTTTACCAAGCTTAAAGAGAGTAGCTTAGCAATTTTGTACTAAGTTTCGGCTTAGCAGCAAGCAGTACTTGGTTGAGGAAGGGAGAAAGAATGCAGTTCCCGTATATAGGTAAAGAAGGTGCTGGTGTTACCTCCATGAGGCCAAAGCAACACCCTCAAGCCATGCAAATGATTAGTTTATGATAACACAATCCCTGTCTATAATATACTTGTAACAGTCTTTTATTTGCCCTCACAACAAATCCACTGTGCTATTTAAGCAAATTAGTCCAGTTATAAATTAAATGATTTTTTAAGTTATTTAATTTTTAAATTGGCAAGTCTTAATTAAATGAACTGTCCAAAGATGATTGACCTAGACATTAGTTACTTTGGGAATAATGAGAAAGATACAGCTTCCCTGTCCTTATGAAGTTTATACTCTAGTAAAAGAGCAAAGTTATCCACTGAGAAAACTGTAATACAAATAAGTAAACACCTTATAGAAGGACAAAGAGAACCTACAGAGGTTAGAGAGTGAGGAGCGTGGATGGAAGAGTTTGGCTAAGATGACTGAAGAGTCATCTGGTTCACAGACATACAGAGGTAAAAAGAAAAAGGAAATTTACAGACCACCTATATTCCCATGAAATGTCTTGCCTTTAATGGAATAAGCCTGCATCTTTTTTAGCATGGCTGTCTGGGGATAGGCAGTCTTCATCTTGGAGTGGCTCATGCTAATGAGAAGTTAATTTTCTAAACACCATGCCAGGGCAGGGGCATAATCAATGGTGAAGTATCCTTCTGGGTCTGGGGTTTTAAGAGTAGGTCAAAAGGGACAAGTAACAGGTCAGATTAACTCAAAGACCATCTGTGTCCCTAGATATGTTATACATTATACAGGTACAGCTAATGGTATGGTCCCTTGCTCTCGAGTAGCTAGCTCTCTGGCTGGCAGTAGAACGCAGAATGCTGGATCACTGGAATAACCTATTCCTAAATCCCACTCCATAATCCCTTGGCCTTCTAAACTGGGTGGAGGGGAATAAATATATCAGATAGAAGGGATACTTTAAAACTTTCTGGTCAGAAAACTGTGCCCCCAGGATGAACCTTTTTTGAAGAAGTGGTATATACATATGGTATGAAATTCAGATATCACAAGGGGACAATGACATGGAGCTCTCCCTCCCACCGCTGTCTCCCACTTCCCAGTTCCCCACCCCTGAGGCAATCATTGTTGCCACCAGTTTCTTGTATATCTTCACAGAGATAGCCTGTGCATGGACTAGCATCCACGCATATATACATACCCTTTTGTGTTGCACAAAGGGTAGCATACTATACATACTCTTCTACATCTTTTTTGCAGTTAAGAGTCAATCTTGGACATACTTCTATTATCAGCACACCTAGAAATGCCTAGTTTTTCTATTTTTTTATTTAACTTTTTATTTTGAAATAATTGTAGACTCGCAGGCTGTTATAAAAATAGTACAGAGAGGGGCACCTGGGTGACTCAGTCCATTGAGCATCTGACTTTAGCTTAGGTCATGATCTCATGATTCATGGGTTTGAGTCCCACATTGGGCTCTGTGCTGACAGCTCAGAGCCTGGAGTCTGCTTTGGATTCTCTGTCTCCCTCTCTCTCTGCCCCTTCCTTGCTTATGCTCAATCGCTCTCAAAAATAAAGATTTAAAAAAATAGTACAGAGTCCAATGTACCTATCACCAGCTTCCCCCACTAATGATATATAACTTTAGTATATTATCAATACCAAAAAACTGATTGCCACAATATAATTAGACTACAGTGCCTCTTTTTTTTTAATGCCTATACGATATTTCATTGTATGGATGTACCATTTAACCATTGCCTTATTGATGGATGTGTATATTATGGCATTGCTGGTATAAAGACAGAAAACAATAAATATTCATGTATTCAGGGCCACTGCTAGCACATACATTGCCTCTGTGTGAATTGCATGTCTCTCTCCCACATTGTATGGTAAGCTACTTTGATAGCAGAGACCTCCTATTTCCATCTTTGTATCTTCTTTCCCTTCCCCTCCTCACTCCACTATTATCCACCTGGATAGAATATTGTTTTATATAAAAGTGTTGAGCAACTTTTTGTTTAAAAATCATCTTAAGCAAGGAAGTTAAGAGGTGATTTTTTAATTTGCCTCTTGATACTTCAAAAGGTGTCATAAAAGTTTTAAACCAAAATAATTTTGAATTAAAATACCCACACATCCCACATTTGTAGGAGAGAAAAAGAGTGTGTCATGAAGTCAGCCAACTAATAATGGGGTACTGCAATTTCAAAAACATTAAGGCGTTATAATATTGAAAGAAAGAAAATAGAGTAGCTGAACTCCTTGAGAAATTGTAAGCAGGTTATTAGGTTCTGTCTGGTTCCACTGAATATTAAAAAATAGCAATGAGAATAATCCCTGATAATGGCTTTTTAAAGAACTCATAATAGTTACAAAAGAAATATATGCTGTTGTAGATAAAAGAATTCATTTTTAAGCTCTCTTCACAAAGAACCTATTTTATACGCCTATGTTTAGTGTGTACAATTTTGAGAAGTTGCATAAACCTTATGCCGTAAAAATACCTAAATTTCATCAGGTCTTAACTTTGTATGCCATGGATTTAGAATGAAAATTGTCCGTTTTCACCACTGGCCTTTTCATTACCGTTAAGCACCAGAAAACTTTCAGGCAATGTTAGTTACATTAATATTTCATTAAAACTTCCATCGTTGGAGCCATATGGGTATACATCAGCACTTCTATGAACACACAAAAAAGAATGGAAATGTATTTTTTAATGCATCTTCTATTGTGTAGACTTTATATAAACAGTGTAACTAAATAAAATTAGCAGACCAGCCATACACACTAATTGACATTAACCTTCAACAAGTGACAAGTTAAAGTAGAGAATGGTAGTTGCAGAATAGCTGGATTCTGAAGATTATGTCACTGGCATAGGTAATATATGGATTTGACATCCATTGTAGTTATGTTTGCTTATGTATAAAATTTAAGGAGGTAAGCATTGAGGGTATGCCAAATAAAACTGGGGGGGGAAATCTCTTCAGGTCTGAAGTTCACAGTGAATTATCAACTGAGAGATCTGTCAACTGAGAGAATTTTCAGCTGCTTTGCCAGCAGCACATAAATATTTTTTCATCACAGGGAGTGACTGTTACTGGAAGAGAATTGAAGAAAACACTTGTTTTCCTTGATTATTTGCTGTAAATAAGTTTTTTGTAACTAAATCCACAAACTACTGTGAGTTTGTTATGAGAAAGAGCATTGTTATTTACAGGCTCTGTTATCCTGATGTTAACCATACTGGATTTTTACCTGTATTCCAGGAAATAAAGCAAGTTGGATTGATTCCAGTAGGTTTTAATTTTCAGCTTTAGTGCTAAAATCAGATTGTGTGCAACTCTGAATCATGGTTCTATAAATTCTTGGCTATACTAAGTAAATTACAGTATATCTTCCAGTACAATTATAAGAATGCTGTAACAGTCAGGATCCTTTTCTTGAGTGTTTTTATGATTAAAGACTAATTTCCTACTGCACATGGCTGGATAGGTTCTCATTCAGCTAGTATTGAAGATCACTGTCAGCTACCACTTGAGTGCCATCTGTGTATTTGACAATTTACTGCAGACTAATAGGAGTATAAAGAATAGCTTGGTTTGGCAAGATTTCTTACAGGGATGAATAAGATGGGCACATTTATCTTGTAAGTATGTGTGTTTATGTGCACACACATTTCATATTAATCTTGGTCTATAAACTTATAGTATACTTAGAATAATTTACCACCTTGCTTTTCCCCAGGACATACATAAGTAAACCATCTTTTCTACTTAATTAAGCAGGTGACTATTTCTGTGCCTAGGAGGTGTATTTCAATTTTTAATACAAATTTATGTAATTACATTTTACATATATATGTCATCACCCCTCATTATCCCTGCTCCTGGAAGGGACCTTAATGCAAATAGTGCAAAATAATGACTTCCTTGCCTCTTTTTCTTGACTTTTTCCTACATTCTGTACGCTGTCTATATGTCTCTTTCCTGTTGTGCTCCATCTAGCACATTTACCGGAGTGGGCATACCCCAAGCCAGTATGTGAAAAGAGGGGAAATGGCCACATGTGGATGTTGGGGACTTGGGTATTCATGATTAAACATGAGAACGGTAGGGGCATATTAGTCATATTAAAGTTGTTGGACTGACTTATTAGGGAAGGATTTTGAATTCACAGATTTTTTTTTTAAGGAGGCTCCACTCCCAACGTGGGGCTTGAACTCACGACCCTGAGATCAAGAGTCAGATGCTCTACCGACTGAGCCATTCAGGCACCCCTAATTCATAGAAGATTTTGAATTATGTTTGAAATCATAGGGATTTGATTTGGGGGGAGTGGACTATGTATTCCAATCAGTGAAGATCATAAACAGAGTTGATTGAGTAGTTTTTTATTTAAAAAATTTTTTTAAATGTTTTATTTATTTATTTTTTTTTTTTTTACAAATAGTTTATTGTCAAATTAGTTTCCACATAACACTCAGTGCTCATCCCCACAAGTGTCCTCCTCCATGCCCATCTCCCCTCCCCCCACATCCATGAGTCCTCAGTTTTTGTCAGCATTCAAGAGTCTCTCATGGTTTGCCTCTTCCCCTTTCCCCCATCATTTCCCCTCTTCTTCTCCCCCATGGTCCTCAGTTAAGTTCCTCCTAATCCTCCTATACGTGCAAACATGTGATATTTGTCCTTCTTTGCCTGACTTACTTCGCTCTGGAAAACAGTGTGGAGGTTCCTCAGGAAAATAACACTAGAACTCCCCTATGACCCAGCAATAGCACTGCTAGGAATTTACCCAAGGGATACAGAAATGCTGAGGCATAGGAGCACATGTACCCCAGTGTTCATAGCAGCACTCTCAACAATAGCTAAAACATGGAAAGAGCCTAAGTGTCCATCAACGGACCAATGGATCAAGATGTTTTATTTATTTCTGAGAGAGAGGGAGGCAGCGTGAGCAGGGGAGGGTCAGAGAGAAAGGGGGACAAAGAATCCTAAGCAGGCTCCAGGCTCTGAGCTAGCTGTCAGCACAGAGCCCAAAGTGGGGCTCGAACCCACGACTGTGACATCATGACCTGAGCCGAAGTCGGACGCTTAACCGACTGAGCCACCCAGGTGTCCCTTGATTGAGTAGTTTCGTTCTGGGAGCTGTCAGGAAATGAGGATATTTGAGAATTCTTGAATCATGGGTAGGTGGGTGGGGGGAAGCTTGGAATTAAAGCATCTGTTCATTCATTTTGACTTGACTTTTTGACCTATTGGGAAATACAGGCATAGGAGTTGTGTGGTTGAATCAGAGTGAGAGAGTGGTCACACTTGAAAACAGAGTCATTATTGAAGAGAATATTGGAGTAGGTTAGCTTATAGAGGACTCTGGTTTACATAAGGATTAGCTGTAAAGTTAGGTTTGAGATGAAAGAGTAGGTACAAATAGTAGTGCAGGAAAGAAATGGTATAGGTTGGCATTTTACCAATTAATGTGGGTGGTGGTCTAGAGGTTCATGTTAGGCTCACACTATTCATCCAGAAAAAGGGGCTATACCAATCTGATTCCTGAAATTCTGTTAGTGCTTGTGAGAAGAAATCAAGAACAGTGATGTTTGCTGGGCATTTCTGTGGCAGACACCCTGCTGAGTGTTTTACACCCACTCTTCTTTCCTGTTTCTCCACCAAATCAAATATTTTGTAAGGGTATACATGCAGATGGATGAGTGAGAGGACATTGTGCTGAGAGAAGTCTCTACCCTGTCAGAGCCTTAGTCACCTAAAGAAGTCCAAAAGAAGTGGTGCTCCTTCAGCTCCAATGAGAAGCTTTCTAGCCTTCTCCCTTCCTTTTACTCTACCTTTGATGTTATACTATCTGGTGGCTACAAGCCACAGATCTTGAGCTAAAGTAATGTCCCTAGTCATGGTCCAATACTTTCTTGTTTCCCTGAACTCCCACATTAAGTGGCCTTCTTCTATATGCCATCACTTCTCATTACTAGCTATTTTCTTATCATTTGCTGTTTTATATTAAGTTCTGTCTATGTGTTTCTCTCCTTCACTTACCACATTATAAGCTCCTGATGAATAGGGTTGGTCTTTTTCATTTCTGATCCCTAGTGCATAGCATTTAGTTGAGAAGGTGCTTTGTAATGGTTTGTTGCACTAAATTGACCATAACAAGTGTAGTTTGGCTTCTTATCTTGTTTCTCCCTGTGGAACGGCCCCCACCTTCTACTGAAAAAGAATGGGGCAAGGAAAACCTCTTAGCTTTCTTTATAGTCTTAACCCAGACAACCATGTGCCCCAAAAGCCTAGTTCTGACTTGCCTACAGATAACAGACTCTGTTCTCCAAGGGCATAGTATATCCAGCTCTAACATGTACTACACAGTGTCTGCTAGACTAGTAACTTGGAAGATCAAGATACAAGAACTGGTTGAGGGGAAGAATTCTGAGCAGCAGTATACATGCTAATTTCTTCCACAGAAGGATGGTACTCAGGAAACCAGGGAGCCCTGGGTTACCTAAGGAGGTTTAAATGGCTCCAGATTGAAATTAGATCAAGTACTGCTAATTGATGGTCATTTGTGTTCTCTCCAACTCCCAACAAAAAGGTGGCCTCCCTTTTCCAGGGTTGGAGAGAAAACCAGAATGATTTGAAATTCTTACTCAGGTAGGTCCAGAGACATAGCCATTTTGTTGAAGGGCAAGATCCTCTGATACAAGGCCTTCTCAGTCTCAGGCACATTTGATGCCTGCATGGTTAGGGTGTCCCTGCATTTTGATTTCTATTTGGAAAGAGCATTCCCAGAAGGAAAATTAACAGGAAGGGGTGGTTTATCCTTCATCATCCCCTCTCTTTTGACATCCTACTCGTAAATTCTAGTAGATAGAATTATTTTATCTTTCTTAAACTTGCTACTTTCACAAGAAGATAAATTGTTCCAACTCACCTACCTGGGACTGACTTGACAGCAGCAGGTCTCATAATTGAGAGAATCACTGGCAGTAAGATCCTTGACTTTTCTAACCAGCCCTCTTTTTATAACCAGTGGTTCTAAAATTCTGCTTGCCTATCCATTTGGATCTCAAGAAATTGCTAACTCACAAACATGATTCAGTATTGAAGGGCCTTGTATCCCTCTTTGCCACCAAAGACAATGAAATTCCAAAAAAGAACTCTTGAACTGATATTAAAATGCACTAGTAGCTCTTCTAGGATACTTGAGATAAACCTGATGATCTTTTACTAAGGTCTCCAGATTTGGGCCAATGAGTTTACAAAACCAAAAGGATCTGGTAGAATGGGAAGAAGGAGAAGATGACCCTTAGTAACTTCTCATACATGCTCTAAGGTCTTAGGGGTCACATGCCCATACAGCCCTCATCATTCAAGTTGAGTCATAACCAATGACTGTATGAGGGTATTGTGAAATTCTGTGCAGTTCTTGAGCCATATGGGTGTTGGGTTCTTTTAAAAATAGACCATTTCCAGACAGTTAACTATATATTCTGGATTTCCCGGGGCAGCCCTGATCTCAGTTTGGCCCATTGCATCCGTAAGTATGGTCATATTCATTAGACTGTACCAATTTTTGGCGTGAAAAATATAGATGCCAGACATATAAGGACTTCCTTTTTGCTAAATAAGAAGAGTCCATCACAGCATAAGCTGTTTCTTTCAGCTCTATCATTTTTACTGCCATCAATTCTTACCCACCGCTAGCAGTTGCTAGTACTGTTCCCATCATGTTTCCTCCCCTTACTTGAACCCTTCAGGAGTTGATTGATTATCTCTTTCCCTTTGGACTCTCTTTGCTCTGGAGTTCAGCAACTGGTGTATCCTTACACTCTCATGAAGCTACTTGTATCATAGCATTTGGGTGCTACTCTTTTGGAAAATAGCACGCTTTTCATTCTTTCCAGGGGATTCTTGGAGGTTGAAAAGTGTGCCTGGGAGATGCTCATCTTCACAGGCCTCCAAAACAGATTCAATAAAAAGCAGCACCACTACCATTTCTTGAATGTTTACTGTGTACTAGATCTTGGGTATTTTTTTTTTAAATCTCACTTAATCCTTACAACCTGTGAGGCTGGCATTAATTCTTCTTCACAGATAAGGAAACAGGCTTAGAGAGGTTAAGTAAGCTGTCCAAGGTCTCTACTTAATAGCCTCTATTTGGAAATCCTTGCTACATTCCAGATAAAATATTAGTTGTGTGCATATCAGACTCACAATTGTGGATGACCTGGCCAAGCATTCCAACCCCATATTAGAAAAGAACCTCTACTTTCATACTTCCCACTACCAGAAAATATATTTCTGTACACTTGATAGTTGAATTTTTATACATCCTTCTTATATACCAGTGGTCCTCAAACTTGAGCATGCACAAAAATCACCTGGATGGCTTGTTAAAATGCAGATTGCTGGCCCCACTCCCAGAGTTTCTGATTCAGTAAGTCTGGGGTGGGGCCTGAGAATTTGAACCTCCAATGAGCTCCCAGGTGACCTCAATGTTGGAGGTCCATGGAACACACTTAGAGGATCATTGTGTTAGAATTTTTTTTAAATTAAATTATTATTTGGCACTCACTCTGTCCTAGGCACTGTGCTAAGCACTGGGGATATAACAATAAAAATGGCAGACAGGGTCTTTGTTCTCATTAGGTTTATAGTCTAGTGGGGGAAACATGACTAAACTACTTTTATTGGGGGTAAGTAAACAGGGATCAACACAGACAGTAACAGAGTTGCTATTCTCTACTTTATATAACTTAAGAGAAAGTCATTCTGAGGAAGTGCTATTTAGTCTGAGACTTAGAGGATGTGAAGAGCTCATTACGGCTTTCAGTATTGGTTTTCTCAGCTCCAACCTCTGTTGCTGGCACTGCTGATGACCACCTTGGGAGAACCCCACGAATTCCAGAGTGACCTCTGGGCAGTGCATTCCTTGGGCACTTTCTGTGGCCTTGGTGAGGCTTGATTCCATACTTTCTCTATGACTGTTTCCTCCTCTCCACCTCAGACTTCCCCCACCAACACCCAATAAAGATACAGGGGTCAGGGGAATTTGAAGGGTAGGCTAATTTTGTCTTCTGGCTCCACCTAGGTCACATTCCTTGGTATCCGATGGCTTGGGAAGAATATATACCAAGGATTGGGCCTGTGAACCTACCATTCATGGTCACTGCCTTCACCTTGTAATGATTAGTGACATTTTAAGATTCTGCCTTATTTGCCAGTTGGCAGATTTGATCGGAAAGGAGTGGCAGTATAGGAATCCACACAACTCCCTCGCTACCCCAATGTTGGGTTTCTTTAAAGAGAACTCCCAGATTCTTGTGGTCTAAGAGGATGCTTTCTGTTTTCCAAAAGGCTAGCAGAGCAACACAAAACCAAACCTTGCTTCTAGTTGTTGACCAAACCTGGAAAAATTCTAGGCATTTGACCGTGACTATGCTCCAGCTCTCCTTATCTTTTGCTCTCGAGTTTTAGCGCTGAAATTGGATGATTTACTTTGTTTTGTTTTGTGTGTACGTGTGTGTGTGTGTGTGTGTGTGTGTATGTGTGTGTGTGTGTGTTTGGTTTTGTTTTTTGCTCTGGATATGCTGTGTCAATATTTAACTAGCTTTTAAAAACAATGTTTTTATTTATTTTTGAGGGAGGGAGGAAAGAGAGAGGGAGGGAGGGTGTAGGGAGGGGCAGAGAGAGAGGGAGACACAGAATCGGAAGCAGGCTCCAGGCTCTGAGCTGGCAGCACAGAGCCCAGTGTGGGGCTTGAACCCACTAACGCAAGATCATGACCTGAGCCAAAGTCAGATGCTTAACTGACAGAGCCACCCAAGTGCCCTTAACTAGCTTCTGCCTAGAACCTTCTGCCTCTGGAACCATTTCCTTGATGTCCAGTTTTGCTCTGTTTTGATTAAACATTTTCTCTGGTATTCTGTTCCTGTAGAAGTAAATGGACTCTTACCAGGTATTTCTCTGCATATTTAAAGGGAGAGCATTTCTTCTGGGGATAACAGACTTCCTTAGTCACCTCTCTATAGAATCCCTGAACCCGAGGTTGTTTATCATATGTGTGATACTGGAAATTGGCTTTTCTGGTTGCTGAGGATATCCTGAGTTTACTTAAGAAATCTTTTTTTTTTTTTTTTTTTTAAATATTTTTATTTATTTCTAGGAGAGAGAGAGAGAGAGACAGCGTGAGCAGGGGAGGGTCAGAGAGAGAGGGAGTCACAGACTGAAACGGGCTCCAGGCTCTGAGCTGGCAGTCAGCACAGAGCCCGACGCGGGGCTCGAACCCACGAACCGCGAGATCATGACCTAAGCGAAAGTCGGACGCTTAACCGACTAAGCCACCTAGGCGCCCCTACTTAAGAAATCTTTTAAACACTCATCTGGTGCAGGGATACCCACCTGCACCTAGGGGCCAGATTTAACTATTTCTCCCCAGACTGACAATCATCCTTTCCCTGCGTATTCAGACTTTTCTGTTTATCTGGTCCCTGATGGTATAGAGTGGAATACCATTTTTTTGTTAGCCCATATATCAGCCACAAGAATGACTGAAATAACACAAAATGAAATGGTGCATAAGCTCACTTTTATCTGAAGAGGATAAACCTTTTCTGTGGCTTTGGAGTCAGATAGCCCTGGGTGATAATGTCAGGTCTGCCCCATGCTAGCAGTGTCTTAGGCTTAAGCAAAGCAGCATTTCTGCTTGTTTTCTCATCTGTAAATGCCTTTTGAAAATAGTGTCATTGTGAAGAGTAAAATGCATGTGAAAGCACCTATTCCTATTTGGCCCCTAGTATGCTCTCACTGCATGTTGACTCTTACTTTCCTCCTAAATGTTCTTAAAGTCCTAAACCACTTGATTTAGCAAGGTACGATCTCTCATGGTGTACCTGTCAGCACCAGAATCTCACACTTCCCCAGATATGGAATCCATTCATGAGCTACCTGTGAAATTATAATACTTACTATAGCAAATTGCAATACTAAATTATAATTCTCAAGTATCCCTACTTCTCCTTGGTATCCAGGGAAGGGATTTAACAGTTATTGAGGGGCTGCTTAATAGAAGTCTCATTGGCCAAAATGATAACAATAATTATATCTTTACTGTTATAGTATTATCATACTTGGCAGCTTCAGAACCTTTCAAAGGTCTAGTATCCTTGGATTCCTGTGGTAGTCCACCAAGCAGACAGTGCACTCATCCCCATGTTGCATATCCTTGTATAGAGCCGAAGGGAATTGGATGAGTCCTTCAAGGCCTTTAGATTAATGGGTGCTGGAGTTGAGCCTCAGGCCTGTGTCGTCAGACATCCCATCCCTCTTTCTATGCCCTCCCCACCCTATTCCAGCACTTTTATCCTACTATACCACATTAATTGGAACTCTGAGGTCCTAGTATATGATTTATCCAATAACTAGAATTCTAAGAACAAAACATGTCTTAGGTTTTCCCCTGATTTTATCCCTGAGACATTTATCTCCCTAAGATTTACCTCTAAGTGTGAGTTTTAGACTCTACGTAGAGTCCCAGGAAAGCGTTCATGCCTTTGATACAAATTCTGTGTGCCATGGTTAGATGCCCTTGACATACTTAAAACAATATTTGTTGGGCCCAAACTCACCACAGCAGTCCCTTTTAGTGTGATCCTCATGAGATCTTTTAAATTATTTCCTTCATTCACCAAACATATTTAGCCTTTACTGTATGCCAAGGGCTAGGAATATAGCCACACAAAAGACAAACTGCCCGCTTGGAGCTTACAGTCTAGTAGTTTGACAGGAATCAAATAGTGACATGCACTGTGAAGAAAATGTAAAAGTTTTGCTCAGACCAAGACCATGAGATTGTTTGGTCAGTTACCAGTGACCCCCAGTAGACTGTCTAAAAGAATCAGTTATTTGGAACATGGCCTCAGAAAGGAATATTGCCTCTGACGCCCCTTAGTAGTTTCTCTTTTTCATTCTTTGGACTAAGACCTTGCTTTTGTGTATGGTTGTGAGTAACCCTGGTGAATTGGACTATAAGCACATGGCCAAGTACTTAAAGTCAGATGGTAGAGGAAGGCCATTGAGATATAAAACACCCTTGGAGAAGCAGTCTCACAACAAACACTTTGAAAGTTGTTCATCTTTTATTTTTTTAATGTAATATTATGCCTTTATAGTATGTTACATGAAAAACATTGAAATAGATTTTTATTTTTTTAATATTTTTTTAGTGTTTTATTTATTTCTGAGAGAGAGAGAGAGACAGACAGACAGACAGAGAGACACATACAGCATGAGGAGGCGAGGTTCAGAGAGAGAGGGAGATACAGAATCTGAAGCAGGCTCCAGGCTCTGAGCTAGCTGTCAGCACAGAGCCTGATGCAGGGCTCGAACCCACGAACCATGAGATCATGACCTGAGCCGAAGTCGGACGCCTAACCGACTGAGCCACCCAGGCGCCCCGAAAATAGATAGATTTTTAAATGTTTTTCAATTATGCTCTGTTTAAGAAAACACAGTATAGGGTCGCCTGGGTGGCTCAGTCAATTAAGCATCTGATTTCAGCTCAGATCACGATCTCACAGTTTTAGTTTGAGCCCTGCATCAGGCTTTGTGCTGACAACTCAGAGCCCGGAGCCTACTTTGGATTCTGGGCCTCCCTATATCTCCCCTTCCCTGTCTTGTGCTCTGTCTGTCTCTCTCTCTCTCTTTCTCAAAAATAAATAAACATAAAAAAAAGAAAACTATACAAAAGCAGCCTCCTTAGATGCTTCTTGTTTTATGCTGTGAGACCATAGAGTAAGTTTTTTTTTTCCCTTGACATAAGTGTTTCAAAAGTTTTGAAGAACAGGGAGTTTGCAAGTTGGAAGGAAGCCATTCTTACCATGAGGCAAATATACTTGAGTTTAATTTTTAAACTATAACTGCCGTTTGACCTTAAATTAAGACAGTCTGTTTCCATTGTGGTGTTTTACTGGTTTAACAATGAGAACATTTAAAGCAGCTGCCACCAATTAAAATGATTCATAAATGCTGGTTGTAAATAAATATTCATGAAGTTTTAACTCAATGAAGTCAATTTTTTTTTTAAGTGGCACTGTCTTTTCTGGAAAGCAGTTTGGTAAAATGCATCAAGAGCTTTAAAAAATGTTCATACACTTTGATCCAGTAATTATGTTCCTAAAAAAACTTTATCCTTAGAAAATAAGTCTGAGATCTGGATAAACTTTAATGCACAGAGATGTTCCCCACAGTTTTAACAAGAAGGAAATGGTTGTCTAGATTATGGTACACCCATATGATGAAATATCATGGAGCCATGAAAATATTTTTGAAGAATCTTAAGCATGTAAGGTAATATTTATGTAATTCCATTGAAAAACAAACTATATGAAAATATACAGTATGACATTAGCTATGTGGACACATTCCATAGAAAATGACTATTAGAAAATATAAATTTTTATTTTCTTTGGGTTCAATATTATGTGTGATTTTAATTTTCTCCTTTCTACTTTTCCGTATGTTCCAACAGTTTTTATAGTCAGCGTGCCTCACATTTATAGTAATTAAAAAATGTTATAGAAGTGTTTTGATTCTTTCAGTGGGATGCTTTTTATTAATACCCAGTCCATTTATATTATCTTGCCATAATTTTTTTTGCAGATTTTCCTCTCTACAGCACTTCTTCTTTCAGGTGTTTTGTTTTAACCTTCTGTTTCTTTTAATTTTTATGATATAAACAGTGTCGGCAATTTTATTTATGCTTGTGCGAATTTACAGGTGTTCTTCATTAAAGCCAATAATTCAGTTCCCAGTTGGAATACTATTTTTCAGGTGGTTTATATAAAATAATACACATTCATAGAATGTGATACACAGAGGTGGCCCTGGGGCCACACCACAATGCCAAGCTCCAAATCCTGACCCCACCACTTAGTAGCTACGGAACCACTGACAAGTTAATTGCCCCCTCTGATCCCCAGTTTATCTGTAAAATGGAGGCAATAATACTATATTCCCCATAGGGTTGTGGTAGGGATTTAAAAGAGTTCTTACATGTAAACACTTGAGAAAGGCCTGCCACATAATAAATGCTCAGTAAAAGTTAGCTACTTTTTAGTTGTGTGTGTGTGTGTATATAACCATATACATACTGTCACAGTCATTTACAAAATGCTCCTTTTTATCTGGCTTTTATTCCTTTATACAGTTGTAATTTAAAAATTTTAATCTAACTAGATAGAGTTCGTTTTCCTGTTATGCTTTGAAATTATTATTTTTTGTAAAGATTGTGTTTATTTCTTTTTCTTTCATAGTTTATTGTCAAGTTGGTTTCCATATAATACCCAGTGCTCATCCCCACAAGTGCCCTCCTCCATTCCCATCACCCCCTTCCCCTCTCCCCCATACCCATCAGTCCTCAGTTTGTTCTCAGCATTCAAGAGTCTCTCATGGTTTGCCTCCCTCCCTCTTCCCAACTATTTTTCCCCTTCTCCTCCCCCGTGGTCCTCTGTTAAGTTTCTCCTGATCCACTTCTAAGTGAAAACATATGGTATCTGTCTTTCTCTGCCTGACTTATTTCGCTTAGCATAATACCCTCAAGGTCCATCCATGTTGCTACAAATGGCTAGATTTCAGTCTTTCTCATTGCCATGTAGTATTCCATTGTATAGATAAACCACATCTTCTTGATCCATTCATCAGTTGATGGACATTTAGGCTGTTTCCATGATTTGGCTATTGTTGAGAGTGCTGCTATGAACATTGGGCTACTTGTGCCCCTATGCATCAGCATTCCTGTATCCCTTGGGTAAGGGGAGTTCTATTTTAATTTTTTGAGGAACTTCCACACTGTTTTCCAGAGAGGCTGCACCAGTTTACGTTCCCACCAACAGTGTAAGAGGGTGCCCATTTTTCCACATCCTCACCAGCATCTATAGTCTCCTGATTTATTCATTTTAGCCACTCTGACCGACGTGAGGTGGTATATCAGTATGGTTTTGATCTGTGAAATTATTTTTAAAAGCTCCCATATTTTCAGCAACAGAAATCTTACTGATTTGTCTTCCAATCATATTTTCCTTTTCCATATTTGGAATTGATGATCATTCATGTGGACTGGATGGCATGAAGGTTGGCTTTGTTCTAGGTATAGAAGAACTTCCATGTACAGAGATAGTTGATTTATTCATTAACAGTTACTCTCATCAGTTGAATTATTTACCTTCCTTAATAAACACCACCTTAGACAAGAAGGATGGGATGGGCAGTTAAGTAGGAGTATACCCAAAAGTAATAAAACTACGTTTGTTTCATTGTAAACTCTGTAATCCAGATGTCTCTAATTCAAATTTATCTTCTCAGATTTGGGGAGAAAAGAGAACTGCCTTTTAGGGAATCATGCATTGGGCTTGACACATATATTATGAAATTTTGTAGTCCCTATGAGAACTATTTTATTATAAGTAGAACAGTCATTTGGCAATATTGCTGCCATATGCTACAAAACGAGAAATGTGTTCCTATAGAAAACAACTTGGATTTAACGGATTACTTGTTCCTTGTAGCCAATTACAATAATGTTGCCATTGCTCGATTTCATTTCTTTAAAGAAAAGGTGCTTCTGTGGTATGTTTACATTGGCAGAATGAGGAAAGATGCTCGGCAAGTTTGAAAGCATTAAGCTGGTCACTGAAGAACTCTGTTCAAGTAAAAAGATTTGTCATCAATATAGCGGTAATTAGTGGAGACATGTAGAGTCAGAGATCTACATCTTTAACTGGAAATTTGGTTAGTGTTTAATGTCAAGAAGGGGTGGGAGAGGTAAGCCCCAGGAGAAATTACATTTTCCCTAGTCTTTGGTTCTACAGCTATATAGAAACACTGGATTGAGCATGAGGTTCCATAGGTGATTTTTACATCTGGAAGTAGAGACAGCTCGAGTTTCAAATAAAATGCTTTTTATCTGTCATATTTATCAGAAAAGCAAAGGCTTGGGGTATTTTTGCTGGTTTTAAAGAAGAGGACTAGGTAGGCTTGAGGGGAAAAAATTAGCTTTCAGAGATGAGCATGTTCAGTGGCTCACCCTGGTGGCAGATCTTTCTTTCTTGTAGTGCTGTAATGAGGCTGAGCAGGTCACCGTCATTTCCAGACCCTGTGCACCACCTTTGGCTAATCTGTAGTCGGCGACGTACCTAGAAGTTCAGCTGGAGGCTTTTTAAACCAGAGTATTTAAATATACAGAGGAAGTTGTTGTACTGGTGCTTGTTGGTAGGGCTGCTTGCTGTGTTCTTTCTTATCTTCCCAGGGAGTTTGGTCCCTTTGTTTAGCTTCTGTTTCATTTGTTTACAAAGTTACAGGCTTTGAAGTAGGCAGTTCTATAGGACTATCTAAAGACAAGTGTAAAGCAAGAAGGTCAACAGTTATCCTTCTCATTTCACTACCTTATTACCTCAGTTTCTCAGCCAGTGCAACTCACAAATTTTGCTTTTTTCTCATAGGCTCTGCCCTGGCTCCTGTACTGCTATCCTAGTTTTCTGTGAAAACTTCTGTTGTTCTGTGCCTCCCAGACTAGAAGCTGGCTCAGTTTCCTTTCTGAACATTGAACTATCATGGTGTTGCCTGATGTGATGGTGGGAGATGTTTTAAAATAAACTTTTATATAATTTCATGGCACACACCACATGATTTTTCTGTTTGCTTCATCATAAAAGAACTTGGCATATTTGGTTTCCTGTTCTTAGGTGACTGCCCTTTTATTGATATGGCATTGTGATCGCAAGAGTTGTACTGTTAAGACTATGATAAACTTGATGTTATCTAGTACAGCAGTGAGGTAAATAGCTGTGCCATAAGATTGTTTAAATCGTCATAGTTGAAAAAATAGCGCTGTGAAAATAGCAATAACAACAAACATATATCAGACATCATTCATGATTATTGATAACTTCCTCAAGATTTTTGAGGTGTTGTAAATAAGGCTGTTCAAATTGCATTTACCTTTTTTTTTTCATTTAAGCTTGTATGGAGGGAGAATAAGAGGAGCCAGGTATTTTTGGCATCGACTTAGAAATATCAGTGCAACTGTTAACTGACACTTTCGTCAAGTTCAGTTTCAACCTGACTGCTTTGATTTTTTTTTTTATTTCATTACTTCAGATTTTAGAGTTCTTGAGTTGATATTTTTTAAGATTGACATATCTAACCTTTTGGTTCTGAGCAGTGCATTGCCCCTGAAATTGGTTGAGTCACTTCATATTCTTCTAAGAGTTCACCACCTGTCAAAGCTGAAGAGATCTGTCCCTTTTACTTTCTGCTTCCCAATCCATTTTCATGTCCACTGTGGTCTTTATTTGTGGGAGGCTTTTTTCCACATTTAATATGTGAAGCCTATCACAGAGTTTGACCCTTAAAATGATTCAGTTTTAAAAGTCTTCTGAGGTGACTGGGTGGCTCAGTCAGTTAGTTATCGGCCTTCAACTCAGGTCATGATCTCATGGTCTGTGAGTTCGAGCCCCACATTGGGCTCTCTGCTATCAGCATGGAGCCTGCTTTGGATCTTCTGTCTGTCTGTCTCTCTCTCTGCCCTTCCCCTGCTCGCATGCTCATGTGCACACACTCTCATAAATAAACATTATTAAAAGATATAAAAAATAAATAAAAGGCTTTGGGACTTCCACTTCAGTGCAAGAAGTTGTAACTGGTATAAGACTTGTTCCCTTCTGTCTCATGTACCCTATAAATCACTAGGAACTGGACAGAAGATATTAAACAACTGTTTTCAGATGTTGGGCAACAGGTACCACAAAACTGAGAAAAAGGGAACAAATGAAATGAACCCTACAGTCACTCTGGCTTTATGCCTACAGGCAGTTTCTGGACCATAGCATTGTGAGAGGGAACCCAAGCAGAGACTGCCATGTTATTGAACTGATGAGACAGAGATAGGAACTACAAGAAATATTAAGGGAGGTTCTCCTGGCTGAAGGAAAGTGATTCCGGATGGTAGTCTGGATCTCTACAGAGTAATAAAGAGTGCCAGATAAGTGCATTAAGTGTGGGGTAACTATATAAGACTTTTTTCTTCATTTTAAAATTTCTTTAAAAATGGAGGGCACTTGTTGGGATGAGCACTGGGTGTTATATGTAAACCAACTTGACAGTAAATTATTTAAGGAAAAAAAAAGTTTAGTGATTGTTTAAAACAAGATTAATCTATTGTGGAATTTATTTATAAGGTATATAGATCTAAAAGATATAATAATAGCCCCAAGGGATGGAAGGAATGAAATGGAAGTATGCTGCTAAGGTCCTTATGTTATATGTATAGTGGTGTAATATTACTTGAAGATAGATTGTAATGAGCTAAAGATGTATCATATACAACCTGAAACAACCCCCAGAAAGGGCATAACTAATAAGCTAATAATGATGTTAAAAATGAATACAAAAATGTACTCATTTAATCCAAAACAAGACAAACAAGAGCAATGAAAATATGAGAAATGTAGAAACAAAAATATAAAGATGGTAGACATAAACACATCATATTAAAGTTACGTTAAATGTAAGTAGTTCAAATACTGTGATGAAGGGGCTACATAAAAGTAAATGCAGGACCCAACTATGTACTATCTATAAGAAACTAACTTTAAGAATAAAGACACAGGGTGCCTGGGTGGCTCAGTTGGTTGTGCGTCCAGCTTCAGCTCAGGTCATGATCTCGTGGTTCACGAGTTTGAGCCCCTCGTTGGGTTCTGTGTTGACAGCTCAGAGCCTGGATCATGCATCAGATTCTATGTCCCCCTCTCTCTCTGCCTCTACCCCACTTGTTCTCTCTCTCAGAAATAAATAAACATTAAAAAAAAATAAAGACACAGGATAAAAATAAACAGATGGAGAAAAGATACACAAACACTAATCATAATAAAGTTGGAGTGACTGTGTCAATACGAGACAAATTAGACCTCAGGACAAGCAGTATTACCGGGGAGAAGGAGGGACATTTCATCATGGTAAAGGGGTTAGTTTATCAAGAACACAAAACAATACTAAATATGTGTGCTCCTAACAAAGCTTAGAAATACATGAAGGAAAAAAAAAACCTGATACAACCGAAAGTATAAATAGACAAATCTACAATTAGATTTGGATATTTCAGTGCCCTTAACTTAGTAATTGATAGAATAAGTAGACCAAAAAAAAAAATCAGTGAGAGTTTAGAAAATCACACCAACACAACTATACCTAATCGACTGTACTTAACTGACATTTATGAAATACTGGAGCTAAAACTACCAGAATACATTTTCTTTTCAGATTCACCTAGTGCATTCACTAAAATAGACAACAGTCTGGGCCATAAAACAAGCTTCAGTCTATTCAGAGGAATCTAATACAAAGTATACTTTCTGACCAAAATGGAATTAAATGAGAAGTCACTACCAAAAGGATACCTGGGAAATTCTTAAATATTAGGAAATTTCACAGTATACCCTAAATAAACCATGAATCAAGGAAGAAATTATAAAATATTTTGAGCTGAATGATAATGAAAACACAACATTAAAATTTGTAGGATGTAGCTTGCACAGTGCTCATTGAGAAATATATAGCTTTAAAATAAAGAAGAGCTAAAATCAATAATCTAACAGTCCACCTTGAGAAGCAAGAAAATGAAGAGCAAATTAAACCATAAAAGGAATAACATATTAGAAGAGTAGAAATCATTAAAATAAAAAAATTAACAATAGAGAAAAATCAGTGAAACCAATAGCTAGCTCTTTGAAAAGATTGATAAAATTGATAAACTTAGAGCTAGACTGATACAGACGAAAGAAAGATAAAAATTAGCACAAATTAATATCAGGAAGGGAAGAATGGACATCACTATAGATCCTAAAGACTTGAAAAGGATAAAGGAATGTTGTGAATAAGTTTATGACAATAAATTCTACAACTTAGATGAAATGGAAGATTTCCTTAAAGGATACAATTTACCAAAATTGACTCAAAAAAACTCGAAAATCTGAATAGCCTTATAGTTATTAAAGAAATTGAGTTTGTAATAAAAAATCATCCAATAATTAGAATCTAAGCTCCAATGACTTTAATATGAATTCTATCAGATATTTAAGGAACAAATCAAACTTGTAGAAAATAGAGGACAAAATTCTTCCCAACTCATTCTATGAAGTTGGCATCACGATGATATCAAAATCTAAGAAAGCTATTACAAGAAAAGAAAACCACAGACCAATATTCCTTATGTTTATACACACAAATATCCACCACCAAATATTAACAAATTTGAAAAATGAACCTCACAGTATACACAAAAAAATAACTCCTAATGGGTCATAAACCTAAATGTAAAAGCTAAAATTATCAGACTTCTAGAAGAGAATAAGATAAAATCTCCATGACCTTTTGATAAAGATTCCTCTATCAGCCACAAAACATGAACCAATAAATAAAAATCCATTAAATTAAACTTAATCAAAATTGTGTGCTCTTCAAAAGATACCACTAAGAAAATTAAAAGGCAAACCACAGACCAGGAAAATATGTTTGTAATAGACATTTGTGATAAAGTTTGGTATCCAGAGCATACTTCTTAAAAAATTTTTTTTAATGTTTTATTTATTTCTAGGAGAGAGAGAGAGAGAGACAGCGTGAGCAGGGGAGGGTCAGAGAGAGAGGGAGTCACAGACCGAAACAGGCTCCAGGCTCTGAGCTGGCAGTCAGCACAGAGCCCGACGCGGGGCTCGAACCCACTAACCGCGAGATCATGACCTGAGCGAAAGTCGGACGCTTAACCGACTAAGCCACCCAGGCGCCCCAGAGCATACTTTTTAAAAAGCCTACAACTCCTGTTAAAAGAAGACAAACAATCCAGTTTAATTTAAAAATGAGTCAGGAGTGTCTGAGTGGCTCAGTCAGTCAAGCATCTGACTTCAGTCCAGGTCATGATCTCATGGTTCGTGAGTTCGAGCTTTGTGTCGGGCTCTGTGCTGACAGCTCAGAGCCTGGAGCCTGCTTTGGATTCTGTGTCTCCCTCTCTCTCTCAAAAAATAAATAAACATTAGAAAACTTTTAATGAGTCAGTGAGTTGAACAAGCACTTCCCAAAAGAAAATATGTGAATGATTATTAAGCACTTGAAGAGGTGTTCAGTACCCTTAGTTGTCAGAGAATTGCAAATTAAAACCACAATGAAATGTCTCCTAACACATTAACTTGAATTAAAAAAAATAACAAGTGTTAATAAGGATGTGTAGCAACTGGCACACTCAGAATGCTGGTAGGAAATGTAGTAGGTATAGCCACTGGAAATTGGTACAGCCACTTGGAAAATAGTTTGGTGGTTTCTTATAAAGGTAAAGCATACACCTACTCATAGCCAACAATTCTCTTTATAGGTAGTTACCTGAGAGGAATGAAAACTTATGTTCCCACAAAAGTTTGAATGTAGATATTATCATAGAAGCTGTATATATGATTGCCCAAACTGTAAGCAATCCAAGTATCCATCAGCAGGTGATATTTAAATAAACAAGTTGTGGTATATCTACTCCGTGGAATACTACTCAACAATAAAAAAGACCAAACACATGCATGAATGTCAAAAGCATTACTTTAAGTGAAAGAAGCTAGACACAAAAGACCACATATTGGATGATTCCATTTATATGAAATTCTGGAAAAGGCAAAGCTATAGGGACTGAAAGCAGGTTAGTGTTTGCCAGAGTCCAGGAGTATGGAGAGGGAATTTATTGCAAAGAGGCACAAGGGAACTTTTTGGGGTGATGGAAGTGTTCTGTAATTTAATTTTGCTTTAGGTTACGTGTATGTACACATTTGTCAAAATTCATTGACTTTTACACTTGAACTGGGTGCTTTTATAGTATAGAAGTTCTACTTTGGTGGGAAGTAGAAATAAAGGTGATTTTTAGAAAGCACTTTGGAGGTGAGGATGTCAATTCCATGTTAAAAAAAAAACAAAACCCTCACCCTCTTTTGGCATTTCAAAATAGAGGTTCTTGCAAGGTTGAACTGTTTTCTACAAGGTAAAAGGGGTGGGGGCGGGGGGCATTAAAGGCAACATAAGCAGCCCTGATACAAAATACGGTCTCAGTTGAGTGCTTGCCCCTAGATCCTGCCTTTCTTCTAACCCCTAAAATGAGAAGGGCTTGTGGAATTCTTGCTAAAATAAGCTGAGTCTGTCCAGCTCCTTTCTCTCAAAGGAGCAAGTAATCCAATTCAAAGACCTTGAAATCATAACAGTTAACCTTTCAAAACCCAGAAAACTTCATAAACAACTACATCACAGATTTATTGCAGGTCTTATGAACCTGACAGGTTACATTGGATATTAGAATGGGAAATAAGATGGAAATCTAGAATGAAGAAGCTAGATTACTTTACAGCCCTTTTTATATTAGTGTTTAAATCTTTCAGCCTATTTATTTCCTATCTATTCCTGGTAATTGAGTGGGTTATGAATATAAAACAAGATGGTAGAAAAGATAGATCATTAGCTGGGGAGTTAAGATAGAGGTGAAGAACAAAACAAAACAAAACACCTTTAGTGGTTTTCATTGTTTGAAGTGTTAAGTATTCCCTAACCACCCACCATATGAGTTGTCAAATGGAACCAAACATTTGGTACCAAACACAGTTCCATAAAAGTTTTTAATCGGCATAAAAAAAGTAAAAGTTACTGTATCAAAGCATTCTAAGACCCTGAATCTAGTTTTCCTAGCTCTCTGAGTTTTGCTTATATTGAGTTTAGAATACTTACGACTTCAGTAGAAGATCTTTTTTTGCCTGATCTGTTTTATATTAAAATAATTCTTTTCATGGTAAAGGTGGAGTCTCAACCTTTAAAGCCCTTTGAGCAAATTGCTTCAGAACAGGAATTCTGAATGTAAATTATTTCATTTTGGAAATCTATAGCAATTTGTCATTTAAAGTTTATCTTATGAGTTTAGGAGCCTCATCCTCAAGATGCTACCTATTTTAAATTTAATACTTCAGTATAAACTAAGACTAGAAAATATGTGCAAATACAGTATTTTTTTCCCATGCAGGCAAGCTTTCTCATCTAATTCAGGGCTCTAAAAAATAAAATATGATAAGCTATCTCATTGTATCAAGTCTGAGACTGAAATTTTTCTAAGTTTATTGAAAATCATTGTTTTGTCTTGCTGAAAGGAAGAAATGGTTCTTTCAGGTAGGAATTCAGCAGAAACAATCTAATCCCTTGTGATTTGGATGGTTATATGTTGGTGATTATTACACTTGATTTATAAGACACACACACGCGCGCGCACACACACACACACACACACACACACACACACAAACACACCATTCAACCTTCCTAGTCATTTCTAAGATTTCAGACTGTCTCTCTTCCTCTGGCATTTGCCAGTTAAATTAGCACTATAAAAATGAGAGAGGGATATAATGCTGCCACAATAGAATTTCTGGGAATACCAGGCAAAGAAAAATACTGAAAGATTGGTAATTCCTGATTTCCACTTTCAGATATTTGTGGTCTTCTCTACTAACCAATGCTGTGTGTTTATGTAGGGTCTCTTTATTCTTTTGACCCCCACGGGATACAGGCTATTTACAAAAGTTGGAGGGAGAGGTGTGTTGTATAAGGCTATAATGGTGATTTGGTGTATTTTCCTTATCTGCAGTAAAGGATTGGTGTGGAGGAGAAAAGTGTAAGATGTATTGGAACCTTACCTTCTACCCACACCCTCCCTCCATTTACAGCCTCCTACTGTTCTTTCAGGGTTTCTTAATTTGAATTTCAGATTATCTGGAAGAGTTAGGCCTCATTCATCCATTAATGATTTATTCATTCATTTAAAAGCCTTATTAAGTAATATGAATTAAACGGATCAATACGTAGCTAAATAGCTGCTAACCAATGGTAAATGGAAATTTTCATTTGGCGGGAATTTTGACTTGGCAGAAATTTGTAGATATTAGAACACTTGAGTTTGATGCAGGCTGGCTAGACAGTGGGAAAAAAGTGAAGGAAGAAGGTTGATAGGGAGTCAGAAAGGGTGTTGGGAGACCCTCAAAGATAAAATGGTAGGTTTTGCCATGGCTTCTAATGGGAATAGTATAGAAGCTTGTGAATTGTGTCTAGTGTTTCTGGGCTGATCCAGCATTTCTAGTTTGTCCTGATATCTTCTCACCTAATCTCTCCTCTCCTCTCCTGGGAGGAGGAGAATGAGATTTGTGCTTACATTTACCTCTGTCATATTGATAAGAATGTCCTAGTCTCCGGTATCTTAGAAGACATGTAGCTTTGCTATTCACAGTTCTGTTTTCCTGCACTAGTAAGAAAATTTGGCGAACTAGCCAGCCTTTACCACTAACCAGGAAGGTGACTCTACACTTACTCTCCCTGGATTGATTTTTATTTTTCACTTGTAAAATGAAGAGGAAGTGGGCAATCTCTTAAAATTTCTTTTAGCTAAGAACTGTAGACAATTTTGTAAACTTTGAACTATGTGCACCTGCTCTTATTAGGGATTTACTACGGACTGAATTGTGGCCCTGCAAAATCCCTAACTTCCACTGTGATGCTGTTTGGAGATAGGACCTATAATGAGACAATTAGGGTTAAATGAAGTCATAAGGGTGGGCCCTGGATCCAATAGGGGTAGTGTCTTTATAAGAAGAGAGGCTAATTCTCTCTCCTTCTGAATGCTCAGAGAAAAGGCCAGGTGAGTACAAAACAGTCCTCTGCAGGCCAGCAAGCGCTCTCACCAGAAACAGAACCCTACTGGAACCTCGATCTTGTACTTTCTAGTCCCTAGAACCGTGAGAAAATAAATTTCTCATGTTTAAGCTGCCTGGTCTGTGGTAGTTTGTTACGGGAGCCCAAGTAGACTAATACAATATTTGACCACATTGAGTGCATTTTTACCAATTGAATCTGTAGTTCATGTGACTTATAAATGAGATATGTAACTTCCCTGTACTGAAACCGAAAGTGAAATGTTTTAACCTGGTGGTAGAGAGAGGACTCCACCATTTCTGTTTTTCCCTGAGCTCCTAGATTCTGGGAAATTATGGTATTGAGTTGGATGTTATGAATATTTCAGTTGGATTACTGAACTGCTTAACAGAACCTGAGCATAGTTGAGAAGTAAGCATTCTTTGATGGCAAAAGAAAAGAACCATGACGAGGTAGTTTCTCTTTTCCCATATCTATGTATAATATGAATAACTTTGTTGAATACCCGATTGTAGTCATTAGCATGAGACTGGTGGGGATTGATATCAGATTGTTAATGTTTCCACCTAAAAATCTCATTCTAGGGAAGAGCAAATTGCCAGATCAGGGACTTGCAAATATCTAAGGGTACTTTTTTCACCTGTTTCTGCCTTGGTATGGAGGAGATCTATGGTAAAACATTGTTAGGTGAATATACCTTTTTCATCATTGTACCTCTCCTGCAGAAGTATGTCTAATCTGTTCTGGTCTGCCTCAGTGGTCTCAAAAGAGGGATGTGGGAAGTGGCATACAGCTCGGACTGTGAAGATCCTGTTCCGATTTACCTTGCTTTTCCGTACTTTTGCTTATTCCATGCAACTACATTTCCCGGAGAGCTACTACTATTGACCTGATGGTATTGTTGGCTGCCAGTTGGCAGAGAGAATTCATGTAGATTAGGTGGTTACTTCCTGTACCTGTCTGCAGACGTGGAAAAATGGACAGAGTTTACTTTCCTTCAAAAGGTTTCTCAGAATGTAGTGGTACAAAATGTTCACAAGTAGGAAAATTCCTTAAAAAACCATGTCTGGTTACTCTCAGATAAACATTTCCATTAATATTTCATTTCATTTTGAGCCCCTTTCTAGTTTGTAGTATTTTTTTTCAGTGTATGTAGGTGGCTTCAAACCATATGGTAAAACTATTTTCCAAAAACATTCAGTCTTTGTCTTACTCTGAACTGTTTTCCTTATTTCCTTGTCACCGAGCAGCTCCTCTCCATAGGCTCAAATCCCTTTTTCTACATTGATCTAACTCTGATTATGCTGATGTGGTACGTCCTTTTGGGAACTCATACATGTTTAAATAACACATTTAAGAATGAAATTGTCTATATCTTCCCTCTGTGCATTGGGAAAAGAAAAATTTTTGTTCCTATTTTTAGGTCATAAGGATTGAATGTTCCCATCGTCGCTGCCCTGTACAAAGTCGTTATCACACACAAGATGCAATCTCTTGTGTTCAGTGATGTTTATTCTGTTTCCATCTACTTTAAAATGCTTCATTTCTCTAGTTCTTTCTCCCATTAGATGTTGTGTGTAGGCATTTTGGTTCATTTTAATTTCATGTATATGTTATTTTAAAAAATCCTCTCATTGAAGAATAGTCAACATACAATACTGTGTTAGTTTCATATATACAACCTAGTAATTTCAGTATTTATAGACATTATGAAATGGTCACCACGAAAAGCCTAGTTACCATCTATCACCATACACAGTTATTACAATATTATTGACCATATTCCCTATGCTGTACATAAGATAGCCTTGTACCCCATAACCCCCTTCACCTGCTTCATTCATCTCCCTCCCTCCACCCCTTCTAACAGCCATCAGTTTGTCCTCTGTATCTATGGGTCTGTTTCTGTTTTGTTTGGCTTGAACATGTACATGATCTTTATAAAGTACACCGGATAAGCATTTGTAAATGAGGAATTACAGCCCGCGATTTTGAAGGCATAGTTTGCTTCTGCCTACCCGAAGTCTGGTTTCTTCCATCTTCAGGCATCTGTCCTAAACACAGTGTGGTTGTAAAGTAGGAACGTCTCCCATCCTTGACACATACACTCACCCGCAATACCAGCCCCCAAAGTGGGTGTTGCCTGGGGCAGGTAAGGAACAGGGGGCGTGCAGACAGCTCTGCGTCTGCTTTACCTGTTATGAGGTAAAGAGGGCTCTTGAGAACAAATAGTAAGCAGTGCCTAAAATGCATAAAATGCCAAATCTGAAAGAGACCACAGCACGTTATTGAGATTAGCAGACCACTTTCTGTGTTCTGAAAGTGCTATGCTTTATTACGTCTCCATGCCCTTGCTGATGATGGAAAGAGGTACCTTTTCTCCCAGGCCACCTAGTAAAATGCAGCTTACCTTCCTGCACTCCTACCCCTTGAATTCAGCGATACCATAGTGTTATAGGAAACCGTATATAACTTGTCTACTATGTGTCTTGAATGCCCTCCAATGTAGTTCATTATATAGTGGTTAATTTGTATTTTTCTTCTGTTTACCCTTCAAATTTTGATTGTTTGCTGGAGTAGATGAGGATTATAGTAAGAGTGATGTGCATATATATTTTAGTGGGATAAATAAGATAATTGAAGGGAAAGCACTTTTAAATATATTTTTAAGTTTATTTCTTTATTTTGAGAGAAAGAGAGAGAGTGTGTGTGAGCAGGGTAGGGCCAGAGAGAGAGAGAGCGAGAGAGAGAGCGAGAGAGAGAGAGAGAGAGAGAGAGAGAGATTTCCATGCAAGCTCTGTGCTGTCAGCTCAGAGCCCAGGGTGGAGCTCAATCCCATGAACCGCGAGATCATGACCTGAGCCAAAATCAAGAGTAGGTTGCTTAACTGACTGAGCCACGCAGGTGCCCTGAACATAAAGCACTTTTAGATGACTTTCATTTCTCAGGTTTTTGATACGGAATGAATTCACCCACACTTTTAGGTTTCTCAAGTCACTGAGGAAGAGACTGTACCACTTAGTTCTATGTCATTGAGAAGCCATCATTGGTATTTTAAAGACATGTTGGTGTATGTGTTACAGTGTGATTCACTTGGTTCTCAGTCTGCCAAGGGACGTGTTATGTAGAGATGATTTGCGTAGGTGCTGTTATGGGAGAAGATTGGTATCTTACTGTCCATGTAATGGTTGCTGACAGTGACTCTACCAATTACAAAGTGAGAAGTAAAGAGATGAAATTCACCTGTAAAGAAAATATATGGATTTTAGGATAGTAGTATTCGTATGAGTTAAACATCCAATTCTCATCTTCCTGATAATTCTTAGTCAAGAGCAGTTAGAGAAATGGTCCCACTGGAGCATCAGTATCTTAGGTTATTAGATCTTTAGGTACATATGATGTGGAAATAGAAAACGTGGAATCTTCTGTTTGCCTTTTATCTTAATACCTTTAATGTAGGTCATCCAACACTTGAATACTAACATTGACAATAACTT
Source organism: Proteles cristata cristata (assembly GCA_017311185.1). Lineage (NCBI taxonomy): Eukaryota > Metazoa > Chordata > Mammalia > Carnivora > Hyaenidae > Proteles > Proteles cristata. The sequence continues at coordinate 110,318 of JAESUZ010002311.1, forward strand.
GGTCTTATACTTAAGTCATTTTTTTAAATGCCTCTTGGCGTTTGGGTCTTAGAAGAAGGTAGTTCTTAGTACTGCTCCCTGCTTTGTATACATTGCTTATTTGGGAACCTGTCTGCCTTTGTGGCTACCTGTCAGAATTCATCATTATTTAAATGTTTGAGATAAGTGACTGAAGTATTTGAACAGGATCTTTTCACCCAACTGCTGATGAGAGAGTACTTTAATTTTTTATTTTTTTTTAAAGTAATCTTTATTTTTAAGAGAAAGAGAGTGTGAGCAGGGAGGGCCAGAGGGAGAGGGAGACACAGAATTCAAAGCAGTCTCCAGGCTCTGAGCTGTCAGCATAGAACTCTACGTGGGGCTTGAACCCATGAACTGTGAGATCATGATCTGAGCCGAAGTCAGATGCTTAACCGACTGAGCCACCCAGGCGAGAGTACTTTAAATACAGAATGTGTTCTCTAAGTTGACAGCATATTATTAGAAATATATGACATATGGTGTGTTCCCCTAAAATTTAAATTTTCAGAAAGCAGAAATATATTGTACCAATACTACTGTAAATACTCATATTAACATGAACCAACCCTCAACTATAGGGTGTTTCTCTCTTTACACAGTATGCTAAAATGTATAAATTAACTTATTTCATAAAAACTGACATACAGAGTTGCTTCTAACCAGAAAACAACTGTTTTTACACTTAACCATTAATTGAGGCTGTCACTGGTTTGTTGCAGGATCCAAATATCTACTGTATTAAACTTCATTTAAAACTACATTACTTTCTTGATGCCATTGTATTCAGTGCTTGAGAGATTGTATTTGTTGGCAGTAATTTTATCTAAAAATTAATTTTTTTTTTGGTTTCAGAGTATTACTTTACTAATGTTTGCTCTACCGTTTAACTCTCCAAATTCTACTAATTTTTCTACACCAAGCTGAAGATAATCAAACTTGATGAAATTTTTTTCTGTCCCCATAGCCTAATCCATGGCATTTTGGGCATAGTTTATAATACTTATTTTCTTTTGCCTTGTGTCAGTTAGCTGTGAACATGCCTGCCTTCTGTACTGGCTCCTACAAGTATGCTTTAGGCAACTTTGTATTTCCCATAGCTCCGTTCGCAATACGTTGCCCTGATATATTCAGTATTTGTTGAAGTTTGGGTGGTTTGGTTTGGTTTCTTTAAACTAGACTTAACGAGGACCGCCTGGGTGGCTCAGCTGGTTGGGTGGCTGACTTTGGCTCATGATCTCACTGTTCTCAAGTTGGAGCCCCACGTCGGGCTCTCTGCTGACAGTTCAGACAGCCTGGAGGCTGCTTTGGATTCTGTGTCTCCCTCTCTCTCTGCCCCTTCCCCGCTTGTGATTTCTCTCTCTCTCTCTCTGTCTCTGTCTCTCTGTCTCTCAAAAATAAATTAAAAAACATTTAAAAATTTTTAAAAAAATAAACTAGACTTAACGAATCAATTAGTAACTTGAGGTTTAAATGAGGACTCAAGTAGTCAGCCATGCTGGCAAAGGCTTTGTAGCCAGGATTGCCCAGGTTGATGTTCCTATTTCATTATGTATTAACTGTGGGACTGCTTCATCTATAAAATACGAATAATGGTAATAGCATTACTCAGTGTCTTAGAGTTGTTGGTGAGGAATAACACAGATAATTTGTTTAAAGCATTTATTGTGCCGCCTAACATATAGGATACACTCAATACATTCTAGCTATAATTGTTGTTAAATAGGAGTCCCATTGGGTGAGACCCTGCACTTTGGGGGCCTTTCCTGGGGTCTTCATATCTCAGTCCCCTAACCCTGCATATAGTAAATATTCAATAAATAACTTGGGTGAGTTGAATTGATTGATTGACCCTATTTTTATCTTCCATTACAGCCCACTGTTTGTAACGTGGAAGATCGGTCGAGACAAAAGATTGCGTGGATGCATAGGTACTTTTTCTGCCATGAATTTGCATTCAGGACTCAGGGAGTACACACTTACCAGGTGAAGACCAATTTTTGTTACCTCTGCTTCTACATAAAAAAGAAAAAAAACAACTTATGAAACTTGAACTCGATGCTTTAACTTTTTTGCCTGTACTAAATTGTCAACATTCTTGACTCTTTTCATATCAGATTTTTTTCTTCTCTTCAACCATTTGCCTTATCTCTGGTGAAATGTTATTGCTACATATTTTCATAATATAAAATACTGTGATTACATGTGTTCTGTCATAAATGTTTTGAAGTGTTTACCTTCAAAGGCCAGCTTTATTTTGTATAACTTAAAACCAATGGCCAAATTTCAACTGGGTTATCAAAATGTATTTTTTCCACAATAACACTGTGTCTTCTCTCTTAGGCTCTTTAAAAATTGTTGATGTCTATTTCAACTTATACATGTTGTTAAACCTTTATGTACTTTTGAAATGAAAGAGAGGGCCTAGGAAGAAAGTGATTCCACAGCCTGGTAGTCCTAATCATTCACCTCACCCAGAATTAATTGTAGCTTCCTTATTTTTGTTTCCTCTAACACAAGGACAGGGTAATGAATGCCTCATTGCAGTTGCTAAGACTTTGTCTTTAATTTCCAAAGTCACAAAAAACTACCGAGCATGCCATCTGATATTTGGTGGTTCAAGTTTATATTTCTAACAAATTATGTTTCAAAAGTATTGCAAAAGGGAAAACTCCTTAAATAATAAGCTATTAGTAAAGGAATTTCCTGTTTTTTGTTCACATTTCAGGGTGATTATCTGATAGTTTCTATAGTTATAATATTGCACATGTATTTGTCCAACAGGAAATTGGTCTCTGCTGACTATTGGTACTTAGGGTATATTGCTTAACCTCCAATAGATAATGTAGTAATTACAGTATTTTGTTCTGTCTACTTCCTAGGGAGGTTAAGGAGGTGTCAGGGGAATGAAGTAATATTTAATCACTGCTTTGCTTCTGGATTAACATTGTGGGACATTCATTATTTTATTACAGAATTGCATAAATGTAGCTCATAGTACCGGTTCATAAAATGCTGGTAACTGAGTTTAGTATTCTTATATTTAAAGGTGTAGCTCACAACTATACTGATTTCTTAGCTTACAGTGGAGCCCAGAAAGAAAAGCATAGGCTTAGAGGGTCACCTTCATTTTTAGATTGACACAGGTATTAGACTTGAGTGTTTGGAGTTGATTAAAAACCTACAGGTAGCAAAGGGGTCAAACACACATTCTGGAAATGACTCGAACTGGTGAAGATAGTGTAAATGCCAGACAAAGCAAGTTGGATATTTTTTTTTCCTGACCAGAAATACCATGGACTCATTTTGGGACTTTAGCAAATTCTGCCAGTGACTGCTTCTTTGGGACAGGTACATACAAAATTACTCTTTTAATAGCTAATCAGAGGCAATTTATTATACCTTTCCAAAAATAAGTTGTTATGAGGAGCCCTGATTCCTTGGTTATTGCTTGAATAAAAGGATTCTACGGCCAAATTAAGTTTGGGGAACACTGGCTAAATAAATTTAAGCTGTGCTCACTGCAGGACTTCTCAGAACCTTTTGTGTTAATAGTGTTGTGGATCTCTAGGAGTGAGATCTAGAATGTTGCGTTTCCCAGACTTCAACTTTTTTGACCACAGAGCCCTTTTACTATCCCACTACGTTCATTGTCTTATTGCCATAAGTAAGTATCCCAAAGAACACATTTTTAGAAATATAAGTCTGTCATAAAATTACCAGTTTTCTTTCTAGTTGGGGAGTCTGAGTGGAGAGTTTAGAAAGCCTTTGTACTTTCTGATGAAATTGTGGCAGAAATCCTAGTATCAAATATTATGTACTTTAGAAATCCTTAGTAGCAGTAACTGTAGTAGCAGTTTGTTTTTGTTTAAAGAAAATACAAAATTCTTTTGCCTCCATTGATAAGAAGGGATGAAAATATTCAGCTTCTCCAGACTTGTGGATCTGTCTCCTAGGGGTATTACCAGAAGAATTATAGTGTATTTTTCGGACAACAAAGTGATTCTGAGTGAATCAGTCAAATAGTTGAACTTGGAAATTTGCTTACATTTGTATACGTGGCTACCTTCATTGCAGTCTGTGGCTCTTCCTGTTTACTTTTCACCTTTTTTCTCATGTTTTTATACAACTTCCTGAAATAGCATATGGCACACTAGATGTGTGTGTTTCTGTGTGCATACACATATACATACCCAGTCTTTTCATTTTTGTCTGGCTCCATTCCTTTTGCTTACATGACCATAAGAATGAAGTTATTTGGAAGAGGGGAACAGAAGAAAACAACTCTTACAATATACAATTGCTCTTTTTTTCTAGATTCATCTTAGAGTCAAAACTGTGGAGTCATTGAGAAAAGCTACAGTATAATGTCTTTTGGTCCAATAGGGGGCACTTATCATTTCTACAAGCTGCTGTTGATGGCATTATTAATAATAGCTGCCATTTATTAAAGCTTGCTACATGTTGATACTGCACAGCGGCTTTATATGGATGCCAGTCCCAACTAATAACCATGTTTTACAAATGAGGAAACCGAGATGTACAGAATTAAGTACTTATCCACTCCCACATCTGGTAAGTGGTGGAATCAGGATTCAAAATTAGGCCACTCAACTGCAAAATCCAAGCTTTTTACCATGACATTTAAGAGAAGACAAAATAAATTGTTCTGAGAAATTATGTTTTGCAGCTTTGTCATGAAAATAATGAACTTGAAGGAGAATTACTATAAAATGTATAAATCATAGATTGATAATTCTTCACTAATTCTAGATAGGAGTTAAGATTGAAATTTTGGAACAGTATTTCAAATGCCAGGAAATCCATAGATGGGATTATAAAAAGTATGTAACACAGGGTTGTATAGACTAATTGGAAGAAAACTAACTTGGATTAATACTGTAGAAAAGGACAATGCTTATTACAAAAGTATACTTCTGTATGATATAAAATTTTACTCTCTGGCCAAATGTAAATAATAGACTAGACTTTGGAAAGAATACATTTTTTAAAAATGTAACAATTGGTCTTAGAGTTTGTTCTTTGATCTTTTTTTAATTTTTTTTTTTGTTTTTAATGTTTTACTTATTTCTGAGAGACAGCATGAGCAGGGGAGGGTCAGAGAGAGAGGGAGACACAAAATCTGAAACAGGCTCCAGGCTCTGAGCTAGCTGTCAGCACAGAGCCTAACATGGGGCTCGAACCCACGAACTGCAAGATCATGACCTGGGCTGAAGTTGGATGCTTAACCAACTGAGCCACCCAGGTGCCCCTGATCTTAACCCATAAATTACAAAATTTACAGATGGAATCAAATGAACTTTAGGCTTTAGGGATAAAAGAGAAGGAGGAAGTAAGACAAAAAATAAACTGTGGGATTGAAGATTTACCAGGTAGAGATGTCTTTTTTAAAAAGGTGGAATATCTGGTTTTTCACTGTCTTCGTCTGTGATTGGGTAGACTATTATTTTTAGAATATTACTTAGGTACACCTTTTTGTGAAATCTATATAACATGAAATTTACCATTATAACCAAATTTAAGTGTATAGTTCTATACATTGATATGCAGCAATCAACACCATTCATATCCAAACCTTCTTTACCCTTCCCAACTGAAACTCTATATGCACTAAACACTAACTTTCCATTTCTTCATCCCCTAGCCCCTGGCAGCCATCTTTCTACTTTGTGTCTCTGAATAGGACTCTTCTGCATGCCTCATACAAGTGAAATCATACAGCATTTGTCCTTTTGTGATAGTCTTATTTGGTTTAGCATAATACCTTCAAGGTTCATCCATGTTGTAGCATGTGTTAGAATTTCTTTCCCTTATAAAAGGCTGAGTAATACTATTTCATTGTACATATCTACCGCATTTTGTTTATCCCTTTACCTATCTGTGGACATTTGTGTGACTTCAACCTTTTGGGTATTGCAGATAATGCTGCTGTGAACATGGGCATACAAATATCTGGTTGAGTACCATTTTTTGTGCTTTCCTTCTTTTAAAAAAAATAATGTTTATTTATTTATTTTGAGAGAGAGAAAATCCCAAGCAGGCTGCATGCTGTCAGCATAAAGCCCAACATGGGGCTTGATTCCACAAACTGTAAGATCATGACCTAAGTCAAAATCAAGAGTCACATGCTTAACCAACTGAGCTGCCCAGGTGCCCCACCCTATTTCCTTTTCTTTTTAAAAGAGAACCATTTTATGGAAGACTGTGATCTAGTTTGTTTGTGGTTCCTTAATCTCTAAATTTTTTTTAATGTTTTTATTTATTTCTAGGAGAGAGAGAGACAGCGTGAGTAGGGGAGGGTCAGAGAGAGAGGGAGTCACAAAATCTGAAACAGGCTCCAGGCTTTGAGCTGGCAGTCAGCACAGAGCCTGTTGCAGGGCTTGAACCCACAAACCGCGAGATCATGACCTAAGCGAAAGTCAGACGCTCAACCGACTAAGCCACCCAGGCGCCCCGTGTGGTTCCTTAATCTCTAAAACCTAAATCTGAAAAGGGACCAGATACTTTTTAAATGAAATGCCTATCCTAGATTAAGTATTTATAAACATACATTCAATTTTAAAATTGAAACACCTGTCATAAAGTTTTATGTTCTCCTCATTGAAACTTTGATTTTGGACTGAACTAAAAACTAATAAATAGGTTAATTTCCTCCCAGTTGTAAAAGTGCATGATTTCTGTATAGAGAGCAAAATGACTTTGTGGAAACAAACCATTAAATAGACTATTCCTTCCTTGCCCTTGGTGACTGAGTAAAAGCAGGAAAGATTAGTGCAAATAGGAAGCAGGATGAAGAGCTCAAAATTATTGATAGAAGTTTATCCATGATGACATACTAAAGCCCACAAATTACTATATTTATTAGTGGTCAGATCTTCAAAGTAGAAATATTCCTTGTCCCAGCTGAAGAAGAACACTATCTAGTATTTGCCAAGCTACTTGCATTTATGGCTATTACATGTTAGAAAGCAGAGGCAAATTTATTTCTTCTCTTTTAGTACTTAGAGTTCATGCTTATATATGGAAGAGAATCATGACTAATACAGATGAACACAAATGTCTCAGACAAAGAAGATTCATTAACATTTTGGCCATTAAGTTGCCCAGTAAAGGGTAGGTGTATTTTTTATGTACATTTGAGTTGGTGGTAATTATTCTAGACCATATAGGTGATTAATAGATGTGTTCTTATTTCATAAAACAGAAATGTGGTCTACCATTCAAGCTTAAACAGTGATCTTTCTTTTTGTTTACTTTGTTGAATTTAGACCTCTTAGCAGTGAAATAATAATGCAGGTGTGTGGGCAGTATCTGGAGGTTGATTCTTAACTATGCTACTTTGTTACATTACTTAATTCTGAGAAATTAGCCATGGAGGTTTATTCTTTTCTAAGGAACATGGTGACCACATAAAAAGTGATGTGTTTTATTTAGGAGTTTGTTTTGTGTGAGTGAGGTGTGGATGCATGCATGCGTGTGTTTGTGTGTGTGTGTGTGTGAGAGAGAGAGAGAGAGAGAGAGGAGAGAGGAGAGAGACTGCATGTTGCAAACGTTCATTTTTCTATTAGGATTTTTGTTATGTTAGAAATAGCTAACAGACCTACTTTATTACTGTCAAAGGTCCTGGCTAGATTGTGTTCTTCTGGGTGACTAGATTTGTTGTAAACCAAATTTGCTTTTGTATTTAGTGTTATAATCTGTCATTTTTCTAAAGCAGTATGAGTTTAAAACTACTGTAAGCAGCATAATTATATTTTTCCTCTCAGAGTGGACTATTTTGTGATCATTCTTATTCTTGATTATTTTAGGTAACTGGACTTGGCTTATGGAGAATAATTAGTTTAAACAAGCCCCCACTCATTTAAGATTAGTCCTCATGTTGGCATCACTCAGATTGATTTTTCTTATTAAAAGAAAAGCTGTACATGAGTCACTTCTAACTGCACTATTGTCATGGAAGCTTATTCTGGAGATGCTAAGGCCAGACTATTTTTGGCAAGTGTCTGTGGCAAGACTCCTGGCTAAAATATACTTTTTCGAGAAATAAATTAGATGTATCAAAAACACTATGCAAAATAATTAGCTCAATTTCCAGCCTACATTTTGGTGCCTGTTTACAAAAGGCAGGTTGGCCTGACTTCTAAAAACTTGTACCTAATTTGTTAGCTTCAGTGTATAAATTACTAAATGAGAAATTAAGTGTTTCTCAGATTTTATAAGCATTTAAGGTGTAGTTTAGAACCTATATTGTTGTATAACCGCTACTTGAAATTATTCATAAGATAACATGGCTAAATATAATCTGTGGAAATCTGGAATCCTCTTTCTAACCTCTAGTTTAATGCCCTCTATCATCATTCCATAGTTGTGCTAATGTACAGAGATGTGGCCAGCAGAATGTAGAAGAAGAAACTAAAGAATAAGAACCATTCCCAGTATGGGTAATGGCTCCTGAATTAGAGAGAACTATCTGAATTCATAAAGCACCTACTGCCACAGAAATTAAGTGTAGTGAGTATGTCAGATTCCCAATACCTTATCACATCTTTCAGATCTTCAGTCTCCAGTTGGAACCCCAGCGTTGCTTTAAAGAGCCACAGACACAATGCCTTTGAGTAGAAAAGCAGAAAAGCCATCTGTAAAAAGCTGAAGGTGTCAGAGCAGCTGAAAATAGGCTTTTGTGATGTCAGAGCTCTTGGTTCTTGGCATTTCATAAGAAAAGGGGAAACTACAAGAAATTGATCCTATTCTTACATCTATCTATAAACTTGACTGCTTTGCCCTGGGAGGCTGATATTTCCCCATTAGTCATGTTTAAACAGTTTATTCTGCAAATCTGATCTAAATTTTGCCTTAGGAATTTATAATATAGTAGGAAAGATAAGATATATAAATAATTATAGTCTGAGATAGAAAGTGAAGTTTGCCAAAGAGTCAGAGGTTGCACTGGATAAACAGATACTCTACATCTGTAATAAAAGAAATGTATTTAAAGCAATTTATGAAATCGTTTTATTTGACCCATCCCTTGTCCACTTTGAGCAACAGCAAAACACTTTATACCATTTTTTGGTTTGTTTTTATTCTATATGGACAAAGAAGTCCAAATTCCAGGGATGTGTGTAAATTGTTAATATCAAAGTACCATTTACAAGGCATTAAGTTATTTTGAGAGACTAATAACACATATTTTGAAGAGAAAAATGAACTTACTATGGAAAAATTTGAAACCTCAGACATAGAGCACACTGAAAAGAGTGTGTGTGTGTGTGTGTCTTTGTGTCTGTGTGTGTGTCTGTGTCCACACACTCACACACACAGTTCACCAAAGTCTAACTAGAACCAGTTGGGTTATAACACTGGTGCTTGGCAAATGAAGCAAATTAAAACTTAATAGTTTAGATTCCATTTCTCTCTTGTCCCATGAAAGTGAATTCATGTTTTGTTTCCGTACAGTAAATTGATATCTATCTCCTTTCCTGAGTATCATTGCTTGGGATATTCTCCATTTCTTTCAAATGAAAACCTGAAGTGGTAGAGATAAATTAGAACATAAATGTTGCAGGAAATCATTATTATATTAGATGCAGTCTGAAATCACACTGTAGGCATTTAACAATATATTTACTTTTGTCTGAACATTTACAAAATAAATATTGAGTCTCCTTATAAGTATCCAAAGTATTTGAATCATGAGGACCTGAATGAACAAGAGAACAGATTTGTATTTTAGTGTCTTAGAAGAATAAGATGCTTACACCAATATATGCTCAAGGCGATTACTCCCATCTAGAGTATCATACAGATAATAAGTTCTTACCATTTGTAGAGGACAATGTTGCTAGTAATTTGAGTACTTGAAAATAATTGAATGTTTAGAAGTTATGTGGCAAATAATATTAAATTTTTAGTTGCTATTTTATAGGCATGAGAAAGTACCTTTTCAAAGATTTCCTTAAAAGGAAAAGAGAACAAAGCCCTCGTCCATGATCTGTACCCTTCTCTCAAAGTTGAAACTACCTCAAATGTGGATATCCCAAATAGTGGCCTTTGGAAAACTTTCCTTATCATTGATAACAATTTTATGTTCTTTAAGTGCCAAACACTTGTTAGCCCTTTTATCTTGTGTTATAAATATATTTGTTATAGAAACAACTTCCAAATTTTTTTTTATATCCTCTTTCACTTTTTAAAAAATTTTTAAATGTTTCTTTATTTTTGAGAGAGGGAGACAGAGAGAGACAGAGAGACAGAGAGACAGAGTGTGAGTGAGGAAGGGGCAGAGAGAGAGGGAGACACAGAATCTGAAGCAGCTCCAGGCTCTGAGCTGTCAGCACAGAGCCCAACACGGGGCTCAATTCACGAACCGCGAGATCATGACCTGAGCCGAAGTCAGACTTTACAACTGAACCACTCAGGCGCTCCTCTTTCACTTTTTAAATAAAGAGTAAACATTTGCTATAAAAGGCTTTTCCTAAAGGGTTGCATTCTCTGAGCTGCTTCTTAGCAAAACAAATTTAAGAACTCATAGTATATTAAAAAATGGGCATGGACAAATGGAGACTTTTTAAAAAGTTCTACTGGAGCAGGAGTTTCATGCTCTAAGAATTGTTCAAGATGGAAAATAGTATTTAATCCATTCTACTGAGAATGAGTATCACATTTCCCCCTTCCATGTTTAAAATTTTAAAGTGAAGAAAATGCCTTAGAGTCATAAAGCATAGATTGACAATTTGTCTCCTGTTCAGAAAACCCATTTTTATTAATTTTATACTATTTACTTCAAGTCCCAAAATTATCCTGTAAATACACGTTAGAACTGTAGGTTTCATCATTCAATTTGAATCAGCAGGATAGCATTCCCATTTTGAACCCTCCTTTTTAAATTCATACATTGAAATGCCAACTTTTGTGTCCTTCCTAGTAGTGAAAGAAAATATTAGAAAAAGCCACCAAAAGAAATTCTACAGAAGCTTTAATTAAAGGGATTGCCCAGAACTCAACTTCCTATTGCTATACCCAGCAACTTTCAGGACTGCCTCATATGCTACACAAAGCTGATATAAAAGGTTCTAACTATTGCTATTTTAGTGAGGATAGGAGGAAAGAGAATCTCTTTTAAATTCTTCAGGCTGCTGGGTGGATGTATGGATGTATTAAATGACCATATCATGCACCTGAAACTAGTATATGTAACTGTATGGTAACTAACTGAAATTGAAATAAAAACTTTAAAAAAATTCTCAGGCTGCTTTAAACCTAAGCCATTCTTCTCAGATGACCTTCTGTTGCTCCCTAGTGAAGGGGGCTTGATTTGCTTACCTAGGTCTGGAGAAGTCTGCTAAGCCTTTGAAACGAGTGGAGCATTTGGCTGATTAAACTTATGCCGCTAATGAGGTTGTAGGTTCAATCCCCATTTGAGCCAGTTTCCTTTGTTTAGCTGAACACACACTGCACCCAGTTACAAGGGGGCTCCGACAAGAGTATGTGGATGACTCAGTACCACACCCAGAACTTCAGCCTCATGTCAGCATATGAAACATGCTGCATTTGGAACACCCAACACTGAGCTTTCTCACAAATAGTTCATTCTAATAATAATTGCTTTGAATCTAAAAGAAAATTATGAGAATATTTTTTAAATGTTAATATCTTTTCAAAGGCCTCTGGAAAGAGCCAACGCGACATTGGGGGCCAGGCAGGGGGGGGATACTCTTTGGAGTGGCAGGTGGAACTGAGAACACAGGTTGGGTTTTAGTGGGCCTGGAAATGTTCTGGACTTAAGGGGAGATTTCTGGTTGAGTCCCTGGCCTCACAGAAGGATTTGTTTATTCATTCCTCTTTTCTGAGGTTCAACTTCTAATTGAGAGCAGTGACTAGAAATGGAAATTGTTGCAAATAATAGTGGATTTCAGCTTGAAGCCATTCTTTTTTTAAAAAATTATTTTGAGAGAGAGCACAAGGAGGGGAGGGGCAGAGAGAAAGAGAGACAGAATCCAAGCTGGCTCTGTGCCATCAGCGCAGAGCCCCATGTGGGGCTCAAACCCACAAACTCTGAGGTGGTCACCTGAGCCGAGACCATGAGTCGGTTGCACAACTGACTGAGCCAACCCAGGCAGCCCAGCTTGAAGGCACTCTGAAGTCCTTCCACAGTGGAAGGAATGTGTTAATTTCACAGATGTGTAGGTGCATGTTATAAGATATAACTGCTCTTTCCAAAAGCACATGTTTTTATAAAAGGCTGCATTGTCAAGTTGTTATCCGTGGTGTACGGAAATGCTCCTGTGCCTCACGTATCAGCTCACTAAGGTGTGTGTTGTCTAAGCATATGTGCACCCCCTCTCCTGCCATTGTAGGTTCCTCTTCAGGGCTTTCATTATTGTGCGGAGCAGCACACTTAACCCCAGTCACCTTACTGGGCATGAGGACACTCATGGGCATGACTAAACTCTCCTCAGTTACTGTTAATCCTTATGCCTGAGACAAGAAGTCCCCCTATGTCTGCTCATCTTGCCCCAGAGTAAACACCAAAGTCATTCCAAACACTCTCTTTCACTTAAAGTTAGGGCTCTACGGTGCCATCATGCTGCTGCCCCTACCTCTCCCTCCATCTCCTGCATGGCCTTCAGGGCCCTAACCTCACACTGCAGCCATGCACAATTATTCACCACTCCCCAAGTGCATGTCTTTCATGTCTCTCTGGCTTTGAATATTTTTCCCCCTCTGCCAACCACGCCTCTCTCCATTTCTAGCCAGTCAACTCCTACTCACCCATCAAGATGCAGCTTGCTCATTACTTCCTCTATGAAATTTCCTTGACACTCCGACAGCAAACTTGGCCAGTCTCTGCATTCACACGGCACTTTGCTCAGACGTCTATGATGACACCCAACACACTGGTTTGTGATGATTAGCTTTACATGTTTGTCTCTCCCTTTTGAAATTATCCTCAGCAGCAGTTTACCAAGCCACATCAAAGCAAATAAATAGAAAACAAGCTAATCACTTTGTAGCAACTTGATCCTGATTTTTACTCTCTTCTTCTGTCTGCTCCTGTTGGCTTAGGTTTGTCCCTTTTCCCTGCTGCTACTGTGCCTGAGCTATTAGAAGTTTCTTATTCTGATTGGTAATGAGAGGATCGCTTAAGGCCAGTTGGAGTTAGACTGATCCACAGGATAGGGATCCTTATCCAGAACACTTTACAAAGCAAGTTAACATAAGATTGATCTCTTGTTATGGGCACTGAGGGTGACTAAAGAAGCACAATGTGAGTTGCTGCTCACCACGGAACCACAGAGCTGGAAGGAATCCTTATAAGTCCTCTAGTCCAACCCTTATCAGATATTTTAATCTCTCTTAAAACCTCCCCAAAAAATGGGGATCCAGCTACTGTCTGAGTGTCTCTACTGAGTCGGAACTCCGTACCATTAAGTAACCATTTTCTTTTCAAACACCTCTAAACCCACTGCTATAACACTGGTTACCACATAGCTTTAGTTGAAACACCAGAAGTCAAAGATTGCCTATATTTAGCACTTTATTCTTTATCTATATTTAGCACTTTATTCTTTATAGAAAGCCACATTAACCAGCAGTGGTTAAACTTACCCTCTGCATAATATGTGAGCCTTTGGAAGTTGAGGAGTGGTAAGATACATGGCTTTACAAACTGACTCCCATCCACCCACCCATAACAATTTTATCTGGCCCCTTATTGCTAAAACCTTTGAAGCTGTTGCTGCCATGGCTTCCCTCACTGCCTTTGTTAGATTTCTGGAACTGGCTGGGCCAGAGAGTCCATAGATTCTGAGATGGAACCAGTAGTAGACCTTTTAGCACCTTCAAACATTTCACAGTACCAAGTTAGAACTAGGGTTAGAACACAGGTCTTCTGACTTTGCCTGGGACTGTCACTAAAATTTTCACAACAGAAGGGCTCTGTAAAAGTATGGAATGGATTTAAATTAGTTTCCTTTTAAGAAGCATAAGCGTAAGAAGCATTCCAGGAGGCCCTGTAATAAAACAGTAATTCCGTAAGGTAAAGTCTCAATCTCATGTTATCTGCCTTGTGTTAAGTTTTTGGCGTATTTCCACAAAATGAAGACTATCTGGAGTTAGCTATTCAACCAAAACTTCAAGAGTAACAGAATCTGTTACACAGACCCAAAGCAGAACCCAAAGCACATATATGCATGCACACACATATACATATTCATCATATTCATATATGTATACATATAAAGTTGATCCTTCTTGTAGATTTCCCTTTTCCTCATACATGGCCTCCAATATACTACAGTTATATTTCACAATCACAATAGTCACTAATAACTTGCTTTACAATTTTTTAATGTATTTTATTTATTTGGAGAGAACATGCAAGCAGAGGAGGGGCAGAGAGAGAGGGAGAGAAAATCTGAAGCAGGCTCTGCATCAGCTACAGAGTCCTACGTGGGGCTCAAACTCACAAACCATGAGATCATGACCTGAGCTGAAGTCAACAGATGCTTAACCGACTGAGGCACCCAGGCACCTCACTAATAATTTCTATTTGTGTGTTTGTGTTGGACCTGTCCGAGGTATTTTCTGTAAGTTATTTCATTTAATCTTTTCAATCATTATGTGATGTTGAAGGTATTTCACTTATATTACAGGTAGTGAAAAACAGGGCTTAGGTTAAGTACCTTGCTGAATAACAGCGAGTTCATGACCTCACCTGAATTTGCTCCTGACTGTCTAACTCTAAAGTCTGTTTTCCCAACCACTATGTGGACTGCTCTCCTCCAGTAACCTCACTCCCTCTTCTGTGAAAGCTTCTTAGAGCCAATTGCTCTACTAACTCGTATCCCTGGCCTCCACACACAGGAAAAACAAACAAACAAGCATTGGGTAACTTTTCCCTTCATTTAGGGACTCAGTTACTTAACCCAGTACTCCAAAATCTCTCATACCTGCAGTCTGTAAATTCCACTCTTACTCAGCTTCTCCTGGATCCTCTTTCCTTTTAGAATCCTGCGACACACCATCTCCCTCACATGCTCCTTTTCTTCCCACTCCCGTTTGGTATTCTGAACCCCCTGAGTCCCATAGAATGGCTCATTTACTCGGGGACACCCTCCCCCCCCAGCTTTGATTGATTTTGTGTGTGCCACACCTGCACTTAACCCCAGAAAGTTTACATAGAATACTAGTTCAGCCTTCAGGTTTCTGGTCAGGCATAACCCTCTAAAATCTAGTAGGCCTTTTGCAAGGGTTCAGGGAAAGCTTCACCACAAAGGATTAAAGGCCCTGGCCCTACCCTTCTCTATAGCGGATCAAAAGGGAGACATTTCAGGGGTAAGAAGTTAGTCTGTTCCTTAGAAATTGTCATTAAGGAAACAAATTTCAAATTTCTAGGTAATTTAGATAGAATTTATTGCTGTAGTTTTCATTTTTGCAACAGAATGTTCCTCGGGGCAACTTCCCATAAGATAGGAAACAGCTATATAAATGGAGGACAAGTATGTCCATGATGATATTGTTCTCATAAAAATGAAAAAGGGATTTTAAGAAGGAACTGTTATGTATTTGGGCATGGGTTCTATTTTCCCCTTCTTTGATTTCTTAAAATCATAAGGCTTTTTAAAAATAATAATAAAAATGGTCCAGATTGTGTCTCTTTCTTACTGCATTTGTGATTTGGGGATCTGAGTATTTGAAAAGCAAGGTAGATTTTTTAATGTATTTTGTTTTTTTTTTTTTACAGGTGTTTAATGGGCACATTAGTCTCTTTAAAATTTTGAGGCAAGCAGTAATGAAAACTAGAACCTTGAGGATTGTGAGTTTCTTGGTTTTTTTGTTTTTTGTTTTTGTTTTTGCCCTCAATCCAATTTAAATCTTCTTTATCTGAAACAAATAGTACATCATCAGAAGTCTGTTTCCAGGATAGGTATTTTAAAGTTTGACAGGAAAATACCTTCCAATTTTTTAATTCACATACTGACTGTTAATGATTATAAAATGAATAGCAATGTTGCTGGATACATTGTCCATGCCTCATGTTTCCTAATAGGATTTCAAAGAATTGTGCCAGCACAAGAAGCTGTCACCTCCGCTGCATTCAGGTCGCACATACCAGAGGCTCATCACGGCAACCATGGCAAATTAACGATGCAGCAAAAGAGAAACCAGCAAATGGCTGGAGGTGTTCGCCCAGAAATGAGCAACATTTTTTAGTCTCTGGGATGTCAGAGAGGCTAAACAGTGCCCTTAAGGGTCATTTGCAGGCTTATGTCATAGGCCAAAGAAATGAGAGGAAAGAGTGATTAGGCCTACTAGAGCAGAAACCGCCAAACATTTGACTGTCTCTTGCCCAAGGAGGATCCCATTTTAAGTTCAAGATTCAGGAAACCTTTCGGAAAGAACATTTTAGATTTCCAAAGCAAAGAGGTTAGTAAAATACTCATGGCTCTGTAGTTCCACAGTGCAGATTTCTTCTATTTCCCAAAGGATGCACCCAGGGTTTTCCTCAGACCCCCAGAGTTACTGCTTCTTCCTTTGTGTGCTCATTACACACTGCTAGTACCTCTGTGACAGCACTTTATTTATCCTGCCTTGCAGCACACTTAATTTTGGACGTGATTTTTCTCCCTTACTTACATTGGTAGTCCCTTAAGGACCTGAGCTAAATTTTTCACATCTTTGCATCCCTTCTGTGGCTGTGGGGGATTAGGCATAGATCAAAATGCGTGTTTGGGTAAGAGAGTGAGTTCCTTTAGCATGCCAAAATATTTCTTTACTAGGTGGGTAAGGTAATTAAAGTATTAGCCACAGCCTATGCAAAAAAGGTGAGAAATGAAGGATAAAGATCTCTGAAAATGGAAACCATTGGAAAATACAATTAATTTTCAAAAGCAGTGTAGTTTTTTAGGAACCTAGACATAGCGTAAAGTGAGACACACCTGTATTTTGTTTTCTATTTACAAATGTAGATCAAGGAACTTTTTGCTCATGATTTGCCTTATATCTGCATCTGCTGTCATTTGATAAAGGATAGGAGCACTCAGTTCCTATGAGAGACTTGAGGTAGACAGAATGTTTAAGGTATTCTAGTTGTAGTTGTGAAGGTTTGCTGTTATTAAAAAGCAAAACTATGAAAAGTTTAAAATGTGCTCCCCTAGGAAAACTTATATATACTAATTCAAATGAGATGAAGAACAGAAATAGCCTAGGATCCTGTGTAATACTTGTAGTACACAGTTGCAACTTTCAAGCATCTGGTGCCAGAAGGCTGCCTACTGGAATTGTTTCGTGAAGGACACTTTATTCACAGTGGCACTAGTGTCCATGTGTTTTTTGTTTGTTTACTGCTCATAAAACAGAGATGACTATTTCTGTGAAGCTTTACAGTTCCTAGTCTTAAAAAGGTTGGGTGAGTGAGTGATGGGTTGTCAGCAACAATCTTCCTGTGATGACTGAATGCCTCGGGCAAGGGGGACCTAAGTTTCAGGTAAGCAATCCCAGCTCATGTCTCTGCGTCGTGCCACTTGTTAATATCTAGTTAATTATGCTTAATAATTCTTTTAATTAAACCACGCAGAGAGGCTGTGTTGACACAGAAATAAAACTTGAATTCAACAAACACGGCAGTACCTCCTCCACAGTGTTCCCAAGGAAGAAGCTTTGGGCTAGGGATGGTGACAACATTTGGATCCTTCTATTTAGCGAGTTTCAAAAAGTCCTTTTGAGGGATGGGGCCTCTAGCAGCTCCTGTCCTCAATTATCAACTGTGGGAATATTTGCTCCTGAATGGATCCCACCCTATTCTGAGACTTTCCTTGTCATTCCCCCTGCCATACACACTGTGCAATGAACTGTCTGCGTAATGAATAAACCGTTTGGGGATTAAATCGAATGCTGCATATAATAAAGCCCACTTGCACTGGAAAACAAGAAGCGATGTTGATAAGCATTTGATAGGAATGTGTTAATTTCAACAGAACATCTGGTATAAAAAAAGAAAGTTGCGAATGTAGGACCTTTGTGAGGGGGTTAGGGAAGGAGAAGGGATTTACTGTGCTTAACAATTGCCAGTAGTTAAGCCACTTCCAAGTTGTGATTTTGTCAGACTTGGAAATTAAGTGGGATCAAGTCGACTTGGCCCTTCAGTGGGAGAAGATCCAGATCCATCTGGAGCAAGGAGCAGTTACTGATTGAGAACTAAGGCTCTACCCAGTGTCTCCTAGCTAGTTTTTGTTAACACGCTTAATATTGCCCTTTTTATATTCCGGTTGGAAAAAAAAAAAAGGCTGTGTTTGTGGTCTATTGGCTGAACTTGTACAGCTGAATCTACTGTAAAAGGCCTTTTTATATTGCCATTATTTTACTACAGATTTCAGTGTTCTTGCTGTTCGACTTCTTTTCTTAATAAGGTAATTCAAACTTAGAATAGTTACTGTAGTTTCAAAGCTTGATTGAAAGATGCATTCAGTTTTTTCTCTAAATAAGCAGCAATTATAACAACACAGCTGTAGTTAAAGATAGAATTTATTATAAATACTGACAGTCTTGCTTCTCAGTTACATCAGGCTGAAATAAGGTCTGTTCAGTTCAATTCTACATTTATGGTGCCCATAACTCTGAACGAGGTACTGTACCAGGTACCTGCTGAAGTACAAGGATGAACAATGTGTGCTCTCTCCCTTCAGTGAGCTTGTGGTCTTGTAAGAGAGACGGACAATGTGCACAAAAGAACGACAAAGAGTGTGGTAAGTGCTGCCTTGGACGTGTACACAACATGACTGGAAAGTGAGAGAAATCAGCTCTGGTTGGACATACTGGGGAAGGTTTTACAGAACTGACATTGAAGCTGAATCTCTGTGGACATTTAAGACTCCATTTCCACATTCAAAAGTGAGGACGTGGAGAAGGTATTCATTATGTGTCCAGAAAGTTTCTAAGCCAAATCCAAGGAGATAGAACAGTGTATGTGGTTGAGAGGAGAGCTGTAACCCTGTGTGGCTGGAGCTCTCATGAGGAGAGTGGGAGATACAGTGGTAGCCTGGGGCTGGATTTTTTTTCCCCTAAAGGCAAAAGATTGGCATTGGAAGCTTTTCAGCCAAGGACTAATGTCATTCAGGGATGACTCTGGCTGCTTCTACATACAGGGTGGAATGGAAAGCATAGGGATGAGAGACAGAACAGTTAGGAGGCTCATTTTAAATATTCCACATGAGAGATGCTACAGACGTGAATTCGATTAGTAGCAGGAAGGATGTAAGGAGACACAGAACAGAGACAATGTAGTGCCAGAACAAGGGGAGACTGTATGTGGGGAGTGAGGTAAAGGGACGAGTTAAAGACAGCTCCAAAGGCTCCTTCTTCCATGATGGGGAGATGACACCATTGATAGGCAGCCCAGAAAGAGGCATACCTTTCACACCTTTGCTTGCAGAAGAGTCATTTTTAACATCAGAGTAATTGTGGCTTTCGTCTTAGGGTCACTTTTTTTCTCCATTTGAGCACTGAAGAGTTTTCTAAATTGAGAATTTATTGAAAACTGCTTCCTTTCAGCATACAGTAGTGAGAGAGGAGCCTATGATTTAATACATTATTATATGATATAGTATTACTATTTAGTATTTTCTGTAAAAGTGTAATAAAGAAAATAAAGGAACAAGACCCTTGATACTGTTCTTTTTTTTTTTTTTTTTTTTGCCCGTGCCACAAAGCAAAGCTTAGAAAATAAAAACTAATTTTTATAGGGCTGCCACTTGCTTGAAGGAATAACGACATTATAACATTTGTTAAAGTACAGCTGAACCTTCAAAATTCCTCCTTGTAACCAAATATACATTTTGTGGAAGAGAAATCTATAAAGAAATAAATGTTTGTAAACACTGGGCGGTTGTTATGGAATTTAAATATCTGTACTTATTACCTAAGAATGTTCGGGTTTCGAGGCTGAGTAAAAATAGATTCCAGGCTTCCTTAAAGGTAAACAGCACATCTGTTGATTTGTCCAGGACAATGCAAACTGAATTTTTTACTATGATAAAAGTCAGCATCTTCTCTTCCATCTATTTAGCAATACTTCTGGGTAATCATTTCTCCTGTGGGGAGCTTCCCAGATGTTTTGTGAATATGATTCCAATTTAGAAGAGTTGTTTTTATAATGTAGCTGAATGATGTTCTAACTCAAACTCTTAGACTGCTGTTTTTCTAGCCAAAGGGTCCTCTGAAATGCATGTAGGAGTTCCCTATGACACTTTGGCTTTCTTGACTTGCCTAGATTCTCAAAGCTACCTGTGGGGGCAGTTTCCTGCAGTGAAAGAATCCAGCCCCTATGGCAGTAATTTCCATTAACAAAGAAAATAACATTTCCAGGTAGCAGCCGGGGTCACTATATTGGGAGCGATGTTCATGTAGTGCAGTGAAAATGAGCAGTTAGCGCCGCAAGATGATTTCACTTGTTCCCTAGGTACAGATGTCAACTTGTCTTTTCTGAATGGAAGAGAAGCCCTGAACTTTAGTGAAAATGACAGTGTGGTTGCTATTATGCACATAGTTTAAAAAAATCTTGAAATAAAAAATTGCAAACTTTTAAAAATGTCAGTAGTGAAACTTTATAGACAAGTGACCAATGTGTGTTATGAATACATTTGTTTCTTAATATTTATTCAGCAAATTCATGATCAGTGTTTAGTTTTATCCAGGTGTGGATTATGCCATTGATGATCTTCCATAGGAAAACCCTCCCAAGCCAGAACAGCCTTGAGCTGCCTCACCCTGCCCAGCAGTTGGTTTGTGCCCTGTGTTTGCTGACTACCTTCAATTTTTGCTCAAGCCAAGCATAATTTAAAAAGTAAAATCTTGGGGCGCCTGGGTGGCTCAGTTGGTTAAGCGTCCGACTTCGGCTCAGGTCATGATCTCACGGTTCATGGGTTCGAGCCCCGTGTTGGGCTCTGTGCTGACAGCTAGCTCAGAGCCTGGAGCCTGTTTCATATTTTGTATCTCCCTCTCTCTCTGACCCTTCCCTGTTCATGTTGTCTCTCTCTCTCTCTCAGAAATAAATTTAAAAAAATTTAAAAAATAAAAATCTCTCATTTAAAAACAGTCACAAGCTTATGGTGTCCAGTTGTAGATGATTTCTGGACAGTGGACCCTCTCACTCCTCTCAGTTAACACTGACAATACACTTATGACACAGGTGATCAACCCAGTAGGTGAAGAGCCCTGTGTTGTAAAAGATAGCACAGACTTTCTTGCCCCAAATGATTTATTTTTAAGACAGAGAGATTGCAGGTTGGGGAGGGGCAGAGAGGGGGGGTACAGAGGATCCAAAGCAGGCTCTGAGCTGACAGTGGGAGATCATGATCTGAGCCAAAGTTGGACTCTCAACCCACTGAGCCACCGAGGGGCCCCGCCCAAAACCAGTTTGAAGAGTTTTTTTCCCTATAAAATTTATTGGCTAGCATTTTACTTTGGAACATTGACCTATGATTATTTTATTCAGTATTCTTGTGGGATCCCTATCAATTTTAGTGTCCCAAATTTTCTTAAGCAAGCACATTTGGTTGTTCTGGTTATTTTCTGGAAATCTTGGAGCCTTTTTTTTTTATTGCTCTGATTTACAATTCTGTATATGAAAAGAGGGAGTCTTATCACCCCAAACGAAGTGAAATTAGTAGAATACCCATCCATGATGTGCTAGTTCTGTGTGTTGTGCTTAAGGGAAATCTGTCCAAATCCAGGAGTATACAATATAATCTGAATGGTCAGACATGTCCTTGTGTGTGACAAAGTAACTGGGCCTCTAAGGCAGTGAGCCATGCTCACAGAGTAAAATGAGAGACAATATGGAGGTGTGAGGAGTAAACAGTGTCTAAGGATGTTCCCTTTAGACAGTGATGCTACTTTGTTGGGCTTTCAGTTGATATTGGTTTAACTGACTGAGCCACCCAGGCGCCCTCAATTGATATTGGTTTCATAATGATTGACTATTTAGTACTTATATATTTCCAAGGAACTTTGATGCTTTGCCTCGCATTTTGTTTGTTCTGGTGTGTCAGTCTATAACCTCAGGGATATAAGCATTTTCCCCCTTCCATTTTACACCTAGATGTAACCCAAGGTATTAAAACTTTGTAATTTCTTTAGTTTAGACAGGAAGTGGCTGAATTCAGTCAGGAGGCCTGGGCCATATTTCTGATTCAGTTATTAACGACACACCAGGAGACTTGTACTTCCAGATCTTTGAGCATGACTATGACTGTAGGCGAGGAACTAGCAACACCAAAGTGGACATGAAAGCTCCCTAATTCAAAATAATTGCAGGAAGTCCAGGATGATCAATAAAGAATGAATGAAATGTTTGTTTTTAAAATAGTTGTGCTTGTTCTCATGACACAGAGAACTTGAAATTTGCTAGCAGAGTACTATCAAACAGATGTCTTCAGAGAGCTGGTTTTTCATCTACATAAAAGGTTCCTAATTATGATGTTACAGCGCACAGAGATGGCTAATTCCTTAGTCCTGAAAATAGTTTCTCTTTCAGCAAGTCCTGTACTTCTCTCATAATCTTAATTACAAAGTTGATTTGTTTAGTGTAGTAGACCCTTCTTTTCCAGTCAGCCTAGGTCTGTTTGAATTAGCACAAATTTTGACTCAGTGGAGCCCAAATTAATGACGTTTTATTCTGTTACGAAGAGTTTGTTTTCCATCACCGAAAATTATTTCCAGGAAAGTTAAGTCCACAGAAAATATTCTCTCAGTTTCCTTAATGTTGTTTACCAAAGTCTAAGAAGTGAGTTTTAGTTCCATGGGGGAGGGAGAAGACATGGCAGCGGCAAAGGAAAATGAGGTGCTGTCACCTGGTCTCTCAGATTTGTGGAGCGGGCTCTGGGCAGCATTCTAAACCAATATTGTTCCTTGTAAAAGGCAAACCAGACCTGGGAATTTACAAGTCTAATGTGATTGAGAGAATGTGTGCTGGTGCATACTAATCCTTTAACCCCTATCAGCCTGGTAAGTTGTAGAACCGGCTTAGTTGATAAACATTCTGATAGCCCTACCAGAGAGGTGTGTTGGTCTTCTCTGGAGTCAGCCCTTCTCCCACTAGATCATTCTCATGGCTCCAGAGCGTTGATTTCCATCAAGTCCCCCTTTCCCTTTGGATGCTTACTCACCTGAAATCCCATAGAGAGCCTGGAGAGTGGGCAGAGGAATCTTTCAAAAGATTGTGTGTGTGTGTGTGTGTGTGTGTGTGTGTGTGTGTGTGTGTGTGAACTGATGGCTGAGTTTCTTTAGGCCTGCGTTCTTTGAGAGACTGTTATCTTGTGCTTCTTTTCTCTGAGCCTGCCCTTGTGACTTGTGATTCATCTAGTTTATAAGATGTTCCTTTATCCAAAGGTGTGAAAAGCATAAAAACAGTCCAGGAATATGGGTTCCTATATGTTTCAAACTACAACAAAATAGTAATAATCACCCCAGAAACATAAGAGGCCATTGAGCTCCTTTGGGATGCGAAGCATCTGTGTTTTCCTTGGGGGAAAAGGCCTGTGAGATCAAAGCAAGCCTGTAACTCTGTCATGGAGGTGGATCGTTATCTGTTTGCAGAGAGTTTTAGATAGAAAAATGTTGCCAAACCTTGCTGCACTCTGGATGCAAAACAATTTAACCGAAGACTAAAAAGAGTGACTACCTAAGTGAACAGCATTTAATAGACACGAGACAGGGGAAAACACATCTTAGTGTGGACAGTTTTTAAGTTGATAAATAAAAGGATATTTAGCATATAGGGTGATGTTTGCTATTTAATACCATACAGGCAGTATGGCCATTTTAGTGTTATTATATTACCAACACATGTTTACTAAATCTGGGACACCTTCCTATATTCTGTCTTTTACTCTTTCAGTATCTTCTCCTCAGCAGCTACTGAATGCCAGGCGCTGGGTATACAGTGGTGAGCAAAAATGAGCACAGCAGCCCCACTCCTGGAGTTTATGGCCTAATGATGTTAAACGTATAACACATATGTGGGTATGGAGGAGTCAGAAACTTAGTTCCTGAATTTCCACAGGGTCTTGCTAATCCTGATAGATTTTCTACAAACAGGTTAGCATCCATAAAGTGAAAAGTTGTAAGGCCTTGCGAATTTAGGTACTTTCCTGTTTTGGGGCTGTTTTTTGTTTATTTGCTTTACGTGTCTAAAATGTGATTCCATTTATGAGATTTGTACTTATCCTTAGGTGTTCTGAGTTGCTCATATAAATGCCGGTCATGTTAAGGTAGAGTAGTAAGACTTCTGTGAAGTAAGGTGTTCCACAAAACTATAATTGAGCAGTGCTGTTCCTCTGGCTGTATACCTGCGCTTGGCACATAGCAGGCTCTGAATAAATATTTGCTGAATTTATTAACTCGCATTCATAGATACTCCCTTCCAACAGTAATCACTGGGGCTGCCACTTATCCATGGCAGGTTTTGCTGTGGGGGACATAACTTTTTGTCACATGACTGTAACTTAAATTGCATGGCTTTTATCCATTGCATTTTTTCCATCCCTAAATGGTGCTGTTTCCTTTTAGTATCTATTGTGGTTTTCCTAATACGTACTGTAGAACAGGATCAGCAATTGTCATGATTTTAGCAGCATTTTGCAGAGCTTTTCCAATGTATTTTATTACCCCATGTGCTTGTCTCAGGGAAACACAATCAGACTAAGGACCTTTTTCAATGGGAGAATGAAGTAATTTTTAATGGCAATAGAATGGAAAACTATACAAGTGAAAGTTTTCTTGGCCTTTGAAAATTGGGTTTATCAAGGTAGGACCAAACAAGAGATGAAGAGCTAAAATACCCTTGTCCGTTGGATCTGGCTCACTTTAAACATATCCATTGCAAGGAATAAAGCCAAATATGTTCCAAGATTGGAAGGTAGGTTGGATTAAAATCCAAAAGCCTTAGCAGTACTAGAGCCACATATTCCCCTCTTGCTCAATGTGCGCATGGCATTGTGATATTTACTTGAAAATGGGCGTTGAGGTTATCTTGCCCTGACCGGCTTAAAAATTTGACTTATTTATATACACACAACCAGAACATACAGTGGCATTTACAACAGGGACAGAATCTCTAGTTGTTAGAGCTGGAGAAAAGGGCATTAAATATGCTATTTTTTGCATAACTTTTCCGCTGAATGTTCCTTCTCTGCAGCTCAGCAACTATGGAGAACTGATGGGACTGAATAGATGAACTGCAAGAGCAGAAAGAGCAAAGAAAAAGCACAATGAGGAAAATGCAACACCTAGTGTGTGAGAACAAAGCAAGATGGGGAAGGGGTGAGTTAGTAACACAAAGGAGGGGAACAGTGAAGAACTTATTTGAATTTTGCCACCCTCACTCCCGCATCCTTATCTGTTCAGTTTCTGGACTCTGCCTGGCTTCAGCATTGTGACACGTGCCAGGTGCCTGGCAGAGTTGGGTGATGTTGGGAAGCTCATTGCTTTATTCTAGCTGTTCCCTGATGCCTTTGGCATCATTTTCTCTTTGCTCCTTGAATATCCGTTCTGGAATGTTATTGGATTAAGATAGAGTCGGTCAACAAATATGTGAGAGATCAGTGGATAGGGAACGATGGAAGTCAGGAGATGAGGCGTAGAGTCACTTTCTGCTCTAGTTCCCCCAAACGTCAAATGAAGAGTACAAACTGGATGATCTCTGAGTGCTAGTAGCTTTGACACTGGACGGCTCTATGACTGTAGGGGGCCTAGTTTTTGAAGGACATCTATTATGGTTTCTAATGTACTGTAGCATTCTCTTTGTCTACTTCATGGGGCTGCTTTGAAGGTCATATAGGTGAAGACCCTTTGGAAACTCTGAAGAATCATATAAAACGAAGATGATAGGAATGATTGAAACTCTCCCTCAAAGTTACCACAGAGTGATACAAATTAGAATAGTTCCATTTCAGTCAGTGTAAGGCAAGTGACAGAAGCCTTAACAACAGACACGTAATTCTGCTTCATCATAGAGAAATCTGCCATTGGAAAGTACGAATCAAGGAACTGACTCTATACCCATTGCCTGTTTAAGTGCTGAGGGGGCCAAGGCCCTTGACTTTTCTTCCCAACTCCCTTTCTCCTTTTCAAGGTAACCTTTAAGACCCTAGAGAGGAACAGGCAGTACTGTTCTCTGTCACTGTCACCTGGCTACTTGCCAAAGGCTGAAATACAACCTCCAAACCAGTACTGAAGGGAATGGGTCATCTTGACCCCCTAGCAGAACATAAGAACCTGAGGTTGCCTTGCACCCTGGCCTCCGACAGTGTCCGGTGGGGGCAGCAGCTCTATGCCTTTGTCTTAGTGTTTTCCCTCCCCCACCCCCATTCTTTTTTTTCCGTCTCCTTTTTAAGGCATGTTCCTTTTCTGTCCTCCTTACCTTACTAGAGTACAAAGAGGAAAGAGCAGAGGAAAACATCTAGAAAGTGGGGGGAGGGGGAAGAAGAGAAGGAAACTAAAGATGAAAGACATCTCAGTGAGGCAGTGGGAAGGGCTGGATTCCTTCTCTCTCTCTTCCTCAACCATGACTGAGTTGATAAGTTTACCTCATACCTCCTCTTTAAGGCCGACTACACTCTTCTCCTTTGTTACTTTAAGTCCCCCATCAGTGACTTCTAAGAAGATGACAGGCCCCACAAGAAGAACTCGCCTGCCGGCTCTCAGCAGGCCTGTAGCATCTAGGACTGGCAAAAGTTTTAGAGAGGACAGGTGGCCGGCAGGTAAGGCCAAACTACCCTAACATGGCACACAGGTTGCAGTGACAACATATATTTCGCAGCTTCGGGTTTAATTTAGAGATCTGATTACCATGGAAAGACAGGAGCAAAGAAATTGCATGACTCTTGTGGTGAGCATGACACAGCTTTTTCATTCAGGTCGGAAAAGCAAAGTTAAAAATCAGAAACAGGCCCGCCAGCCTAGATATGTCCAAAACTAGTTCTTTGGTAACGCTATTAGGACTTCCAGCAGATTAAATTTCAAATTATGGAAAGGCTTCAGAATAGGGGAAGGCTTAGTGTCTCACTAATAGGGCTTATTAAGTTTAGATAAAACATGTTTTTCAATGACAGCAGCTCTGAATCACCAAGATCAAAATGGAGAAAATGCGAAGAAAAACAAGCTAATTCTTTGACTAAAAAAGTACCATTTATGTTAGTTTCAGAACCTGCTCACACTTATAACCTAAAGTGTCCAGTTAAACTCCAGGGGAAGCCGCATTAATTGGGGAAAATTTCCTTAAAACTGATTAAATGTGTATGTATACATTTATGTTGATTTGCTGACATTCTAGAAGTGGTACCATGCAAAGAGAATGGGCTCTAGAAACAGGCATGCCTAAAGAGTTCAGATGTCAACTCTGTTACCTTGTTTTTATGATCTTCAACAAGTTGCTTAATCTCAGTGAACCTCAGTTTCCTCATCTACAAAATGAGGTTGTTTTGAGGACTCCAACAAGGTAACACATTAATAGTATCTGGCTTACAGTAGCTACTCAGCTGATATTGGCTCTTTTGTATTTAAGGCTGTCTTTGCTTATAGTATCATGTATCTAAGTATCTTAGAACAAGTCTCCTAGAATTTGATTAGAAGCTTTAGATTCGCAGTCCCCAGAGAAGGGTGCACCTAGACCATCTACTGTGGGGTGAGAAGAAAAAAAATTAGAAATTCTATTTTTGATCTTTTTGTCTAAACTGTAAGAAAGTACTTAACCTCCACTAACGTTTAATGCATAGATTGCCCCTGGTCCCCTCATTTTTTCTATACCTGAAGGTCACGGTCACACACTTTAAATGAGGAATCTTGGAATGTACGAGATCCATGATTTGATGGAAATTGATAGTGGTATACTCCTTTCATTCACCTTCAGCATATAGCAATATTTCAATTTACATGCACCTGCTTAAGTGAATTCATGGTTCTTAGTATTGTCTTTGACCGGTGGTTTCTTTGTAGGAGTCTTCTGAAGTCATAGGTTAGCTAACATTAGATAAACTAACCCATGCAGGATGGACAAGTAGTTTAAGACGATTCCTACAAGGGAACAATGGATTGGTGATAATAGTAACAATATAAGCACAAGGTAAAGACAAGAAAATGGTGGAGCTAGCTAACCCTTCTCCAAGTTACCTTATGACTTGGCTGGACAAGTCCTAAAGTAAGAATGAAGATACCCTAACAAGATGTCAGTCTCAAAATAAAAAAATGATCAAGAATGTTATTTAAAATATGTATTTATTCATGCTGTCTTTAACAACAAAGCTTACTCAAGTATATATGGGACTTTGGATATATTATTTAGTGATAGTAACACAGGAATATACTTTATAAGTAAATAAATATATATATTGGGGTATGTGATCAAACTTTTCTTACTGATAAGAATCAAAACATTTAAACCAGGTGTTTAGAAAGGAAAGCACATCTCATTCTGTGTCTGCTGCTCAGAGAGTGTTTTGTTTTGTTCCTAAAAAGTTTGATGTGGCATAACCAGTATGGTAGATGATAATATATTTATTTATTTATTTATTTTAACAAATAGTTTATTGTCAAATTAGTTTCCACATAACACCCAGTGCTCATCCCCACAAGTGTCCTCCTCCATGCCCATCCCTCCTCCCCCCACATCCATCAGTCCTCAGTTTTTGTTAGCATTCAAGAGTCTCTCATGGTTGGCCTCTCTCCCTTTTCCCCACCATTTCCGCCCTTCTTCTCCCCCTTGGTCCTCTGTTAAGTTCCTCCTAATCCTCCTATATGTGCACACATATAATATATTTAAATCCATTGAAGATAAATTGATCACAGTTCAGGGAACTGCATTTCTTGGTAAACTATTCCTGTGTGGAAGTAAAAGACCGATCCCTGCTCTGGAGATTTTTAAAAATCTAGTTCAGGAAAACTAAAAGTCACAAAGCAATATTTGAATACATGCCTGCAGGATAATAGAAATTCTTAATGAAGAAGCATATTACTTGATGTAGCAAATTTGTTAACTAGAAAAAAAGTACGTATACACTTCATTTCTGTAAATTTACCTGTAATTCTGGGTCACTTGGTAACCAGTAAACCAGTAGCACCAGAGTGTAAGACAGATCCTTCCAGAAAAGAAATGAACCTTGTCTGATCATTCCTTCCAGCATTCCTAATGCATATGATTTTGATAAATTTTTTACATATACCCATATATTGTTTTCTAATCTACTATTCTTATATACTCTTGGCTCTTCACATAATAAAAGGAGTGTAACAGGTGCTTAATAAGTATTTTGAAAATGAAAGACAATGAAATTAAGGCTTCTCAAAAATACCATACCTGGAAAAGTAGTCCCTATTCCTTGAGATGGCCACATTTAAATCCTAGAGAAGATAACGTTTAGATTCCCCTGTATCAAGGTTGAAGGGTCATTCTTATTCTTGGGGCTCCCTTCTTTTCACCCAAGCCATGATATGGGACAGTCCTGTGAGCATAAACTTGTGAAAGTTCTTTGACAGCCACTACTTATTGAGCACCTAGTGGATGCAAGCCACTTATGCAGGTATTGTTATTTTATTGACTTGTCACTGTAGTTCTGTGAGGTTAGGTACTATTATTATCACCGTTCTATAGATGAGGAAATTGAGGCTCATGCAAGTTAAGAGACTTGCCCAGGTGCCACACAGCTAGTAAGTAATGCCTCCAGAATCCACAGGCAGGTATATCTGACTCCAGGATACAAGGTCTTGACCATTCTATGAAAATACAAATACAACATACCAAAATCTATGAAATGTAGCAAAAGAAATTCTAAAAGGGATGTTTATAGCAATACAGGCCTACCTCAACCAATAAGAGAAATCTCAACTTTACACCTAAAGTAACTAGAAAAAGAGAAACAAATGAAACCCAAAGTTAGTAGAAGGAAGGAAATAATAAAGATCAGAGCAGAAATGAATGAAATAGGCCCAGAAAGACAATAGAAAAGATCAGTGAAACTAAGAGCTGTTTCTTTGAAAAAACAAAATTGACAAAACTTTTAGCTAGACTCATCAAGAAAAAAGGGGGGCTCAAATAAATAAAATCAGAAATAAAGGAGAAGTTACAACTGATACAACCAGAACACAAAGGATCACAAGAGGCTGCTATGAACAAGTATACACCAATAAATTAGACAATCTAGAAGACATGGATGAATTCCTAGAAATTTACAATCTTCCAGGATAGAATCGTGAATAAATAGGAGATCTGATTAGACTGATTACTAGATCACTAGAAAAAGGAGATTAAATCAGTAATCAAAAACCTGCCAACAAATAAAGTCCAGGACCAGGCAGCTTCACTGGTGAATGCTACCGAACATTAGAAGATTTAATACCTATCCTTCTCAAACTCCTCCAAAGATTGAAGAGGAGGGAATGCTTCCAAACTCATGAGGCCAGCATTACCCTGAAACCACAACCAGACAAGGACACCACAAAAAAAAAAAAAAAAAAAAAAAAAAAGGCTAATATCCCGGATGAACATGACGTAAAACTCCTCAACAAAATATGAGCAAACTGAATCCAGCAGTACATTGAAAGACTCCTATACCATAACCAAATGGGATTTATTCCAATTCAACATCCGCAAATCAATCAATGTAATACACCACATTAACAAAGTGAAAGATTAAAATCATATGATCATCTAAAGAGATGGAGAAAAAGCATTTAACAAAGTTCAACATCCATTTATGATAAAATCTCCCCACAAAGTGGGTGTGGAGGAAACATACCCTCAACATAATAAAGTCCATATGTGACAAACCCTCAATTAATATAATACGCATTGGTGAAAAGCTGAAAGGTTTTCCTCTAAGACCTCTAAGGCAAGGATGCCTACTCTAGCCATTTTTAGTAACACAGTATTGGAAGCCTTGGCAAAGCTATTAGGCAAAAGAAAGAAAGAAAAGGCATGCAAGTTAGACAAGAATAACCAACCAATAACATTGGTGCAGCTGCTATGGAAAACAGTATGTAAGTTTCTCAAAAAATTAAAAGTAGAACTACCATGCAATCCAGGAATTCTACCGGGTATCGGAGGAAAATGGAAACACTGATTCAAAGAGATACATGCAGCCCTGTGTTCCTTGCAGCATTACTTACAGTAGCCAAGATGTGGAAACAACCTAAGTCTACACTGATGCGTGAATGAATGAAGAAGATGTAATACACGCACACACACCCACATAGGATGAATTCATTCCTCTGCCATAAAAAAGAATGAAATCTTGCCATTTGTGACAACATGAATGAAACTTAAGGGCATTATGCTACTATAGAGAGATACAAATACCATTTGATTTCGTATATGTGGAATCGAAAAAACAAAACGAAAACGAACAAAACAAAACCCAGATTCATAGACGCAGAGAACAGAATGGTGGTTGCTAGAGGGGAGTTGTGAGTTGAGCAGTGGTGAGATGAGTAGAGGGGATCAAGAAGTACAAACTTCCAGTTACACAGTGAGTCATGGGATGTCATGTACAGCATGGGGAATATAGTAAATAATATTGTAGTAACTTTGTATGGTGACAGACGGTAACCAGATTTACTACGGTGATCCTTTCACAGTGTATACACATGTCAAATCACTATGATGTATACCTGAAACTAATATGTTGTATGTCAACTAAAGCTCAATTAAAAAAAGATGAACCTGGGTCATAAATTATGTTCATTATACTCAATAGATTTTCATCAGAAAAAAAAGAAAAACTGAAACAAAAACGGTTCCTAGTGGTTCATTTCTAAAAACAGGATAGAGTAAATCCAGAAAGTCTGCAGATAGCATTAGGTGGACATTATACTGAAGGAAATGAGGAACACCTGCCATCCACACTAAACATGTGGCCATCTGTTTCTTTTTGTATCTTGTGTTTTCCAGTTGTAGTTCTGCACCAGTAAGTAAGACTCAACCCAGTCTCCTCACTTAAAGGTGAGGTGAGGAACTTCTGGTGAGGGAGGCAGATTCTTGACAGTATTGCTGTGGTCCTCACAGCATGCAGCTCAGAGAGTATTTTTCCCTCCCGGTGGGCAGCTGTAGCTATCTCAGAGAGTAAAGGCTTTTAAGAACTTGAGATTAGAGCAATTCAGGAAGTTCACACTAATCATGGGGTGCCTGGGTGGCTTGGTTGGTTAGGCGTCTTGACTCTTGATTTCAGCTCAGGGAATGAGTTCATGATTCGTGAGTTTGAGCCCCCTGTCAGGCTCTGTGCTGACCGTGCGGAACCTGCTTGGGATTCTCTCTCTCTCTCT
>JAESUZ010002313.1:0-41942 GCA_017311185.1 Proteles cristata cristata
AAAAAATTAAAAAAAAAAAAAAAAAGAAAGATATCTGGAAACTCCCACCTCCAAATATTTGGAAATTAAACCACACATGTCAACCCACAGTTCAAAGACTAAATCACAAGAGAAATAAAGTATTTTTTATCAAATGAAAATGAAAACCCAGCAGGCCAAAATTTGGAGAACAAAGCTAAAGCAGTTAAAGGGAGATTTAGCATTAAATGCTCTTATTTAAAAAGATTTCAGGGGGTACTTGTGTGGCTCAGTTGGTTGAGCATCTGGCTCTTGATCCTATCTCAGGTCATGATCCCACAACCCTGTATTGGGCTCCACTCTGAGAGGAAGCCTATTTAAGACTCTCTCTCTCTTCCTCTGCCCCCTCCCCTGCTCTCTGTCTCTAAAAAAAAAAAGAGAGAGAGAGAGAGAGACTGGGTCACGCAGCATTATAAGTCCTACAGACATTGAAATAATAATGAAGAATTTTATGAATGATTTGATGCCAATAATGTTGTTAGTCTTAATGAAAGTGACAAATTCCTTCAAAGACAACTAGTATTAAAGCCCAATCAGGAAGAAATAGCTAATTGTAAGAGCCCTATATTTATTAAAGTAATTGAATTCATAATTGTATTGATAAAATGTTTTATTTTGAAAAAATTGAGAATTTCTTTGAAAAACACTGTTGAGAACAGGAATAGATAAGACAGAGGGAAGAGAAAATATCTGTGAAACACATATCTGATCAAGTACTTGTATTCAGAATAAAGAACTATTACAATTCAATATATGAAGACAACCCAATATTTTATTTTTTAATGTTTTAATTTATTTTTGAGAGAGAAAGACAGAGCACGAGCAGGGGAGGGACAGAGAGAGGGAGACACAGAATCTGAAGCAAGCTCCAGGCTCTGAGCTGTCAGCACAGAGTCTCACAAACCGTGAGGTCATGACGTGGGCTGAAGCTGAACACTTAACCAACTGAGTCACCCAGGCACCCCAAGAGTGCTCAACTCTTGATCTTGAGGTCGTGAGTTCAGCCCCACATTGGGTATAGAAATTACTTAAAATTTTTAAAAAATATCTATTTCTGAGAGAGAGAGACAGAGTATGAGCCAGGGAGATGTAGAGAGAGAGAGAGAGACAAGGAGATACAGAATCTGAAGCAGGCTCCAGGCTCTGAGCTGTCAGCACAGAGCTTGACGTGGGGCTTGAATCCACAGACCACAAGATCATGACCTGAGCTGAAGTCAGATGCTCAACTGACTGAGCCACCCAGGCACCTCTAGAAATTACTTTAAAAAAAAAAAAAAAAATATTTGGTAGCAACTAAGCATATGAGACAATACTCAACATCATTAGCATTCAAGGAAATGCAAATTAGAACTACAGTAAAGTAGCATTAGACAGCTGGCAGAATTGTTAAAATTAAAAAGACAGACAATACCAAGTGCTGGTGAGGATGCGGAGCCACTGGAACTCTCATCAAACATTGCTTCTGGAAAAGCACTCTGGAAAACAGTTTGGCTGTTTCTTATAAAGGTAAACACACACACACACACACACACACACACACCATTAATTGCATTCCTAGATACTCAACAGAAGTAAAACATATGTCCATACAAAGACCTATGTATGTGTGTGTATACAGCAGTTTTATTCATAATCACCTAAACAGAGAACAACCCGAATTTGCAACTGTGAACATATAAACTGTGGTACAGCCATACAATGAAAAACTATTTAGCAACAGAAAGAAATGGACCACTTATATGCACATGAACATGGATGAATCTCAAAAATAATAGGTTGAGTTAAAGGAGCCAGAACCAAGGGGCATTATACTGAGGTGTCTGGCTGGCTCAGTCAGTAGAGCATGTAACTCTTGATCTTGGGGTTATGAGTTCAAGCCCCACACTGGGTGTAGGGTTTACTTTAAAAAAAAAAAAAAGGTTACATACTATACGATTTGTTTATTTTACATTTCGGAAAAGGCAACACTATAGAGACAGAAAATACATCAGTGGCTGCCAAGGGCTGGGAAAGAATTGCACAGATGCATAAGGAAAGTCACACAAACGCATAAGAAAATGTTCTATAACTTCCTTGTGCTGGTAGCTACACAAGCCCATCAAACTGTGTATTTTAAAAAGATAAATTCTGCACCTTGTGTCAGGAGTCCCCAAGATCATTCCCAAGTATAACAGTTCACCAGCAGGATTTATAAGAGTCAGCACATAGTCCTACTCACAGCTAAGATTTATTACAGTGAGAGCACCGCAAAGCAAAATCAGCAAGGAGAAAAGGCACGAAGAGGCAAGTCCGGAGAGAACAAGGAGCAAGCTTCCAAGAATTCTCTCCCCCTGGAGTCAACACAGGACACAATTCCTCTAGCAATGAATTATGCAAACAGATTTGAAATGTGGTCTATTGGGGAAGCTCAATGAGATTCAGTGCCCAGAGTTGTTAATGAGAGCTGGTTATATAGCCCCCCCCGCCACCGCTCAACAGGTACCAAAATTCTGGGGTCCCAGAAGGCAAGCAGGTGTTCAGTGTAAATAAAACACATTGTTTGCAGAAACATTTAGGTACCGTGAGCCACTGGAAAGAGGGAATGCAAGAACCCTTCTGGTACCTGAGTTCGCAGACACCAGTCATGGACCAGCTTTGTAAGCAGTCCCTTCCCCAGGTCGACTATGTTAACTCTCTTCTACACATATCTCAATGAACCTAACCCAAAAAAGAAAGAAAAAAAGTTCCCTATCTTGAGATGATGAAAGCACTTTCCTGGGGGTGCCTGTATGGCTCAGTTGGTAGAGGATGAGCCTTTGGATCTCAGGGTTTGAGTTTGAGCCCTACCTTGAGTGTAGAGATAACTTAAATCTTAAAAAACAACTTTATAAAATTGTACAATAATTCCATATTTTTTTGGTAAAAACTATGTTTTGCCTTTCGTATTCAGATGTACAATCAGGGTGAGCTAGAGCTGGCTTGTACTGGCTCAGAACAAAGTTTGTTAAATTTTCATGTATTCTGTGAGCCATTTGTTAAAAACAGCAATCATTAAAAACTAACCTGTATAGGGGCGCCTGGGTGGCTTAGTCGGTTAAGCGTCCGACTTTCCGACTTTCGCTTAGGTCATGATCTCGCGGTTCGTGGGTTCGAGCCCCGCGTCGGGCTCTGTGCTGACTGCCAGCTCAGAGCCTGGAGACTGTTTCAGTCTGTGATTCCCTCTCTCTCTGACCCTCCCCTGCTCACGCTGCCTCTCTCTCTCTCTCCTAGAAATAAATAAAACATTAAAAAAAAAAATTAACCTGTATAGGGGTGCCTGGGTCACTCAGTCACTTAAGCGTCCAACTTCGGCTCAGGTCATGGTCTCACAGTTCGTGGGTTTGAGCCCTGCGTCAGGCTCTGTGCTGACTGCCAGCTCAGAGCCTGGAGCCTGTTTCAGATTCTATATCTCCCTCTCTCTGACCTTCCTCTGCTCACACTGTCTCTCTCTCTCTCTCTCTCTCTCAGAAATAAATAAAAAACATTTAAAAAATTAACCTGTATAAACTTACAATTAAATAGATTACATAAAGACAAAAGTAATTTTAAAAATAGCCCAAATTAATCACTTCCTACTCCTTTTACTATTATCTCTGTTCTTGACGTTATTTACGTCAGTTGAATCTATATGAAAATACCATCTATATACTGTTACCACGCATTTTTTTCTCCTACTTTTCCTTCAGTGACCTTGCATTGGTTGCTAAGAATCAGCCACACTAGGAGTATTTACACCACAGAACTCACTAAACATTAAAAGTCAGGGAGTGTTCCCCTTGGGGAGCAGCAGGCTGTTGAATATTCATTAGTACACTTCTGGGATTGATTTTTATAAATGACATTAGATAGGGATCCAGTTTAATTTGGAGAAATATCCAGTAGGCCCAACATCGTTTACTGAAAAGGCTACGATTTCTCATTTTCCCATTGCTCTATCACTATTGCATTATTCAAAGGTATATGTATGAATGGGTCTGTCTCTGAGATCTTCACTGTTCCTTTGGTCTATTTGTCTGCCTCTGCGCCACTATCACGCTGTATTCCTAGATTCATAGTAAACCTTGATATCCAGTAGACCAAGCCCTCTTCCTTGGTTTCCCAAAAGTATCCTAGCAATTCTGAGTTCTTTATTTCCACATACACTTTAGTACCAGCTTGTTGGGTTCCACCAAAAGAAAAGCATAAAAAAATCCTTGAGATTTTGATTGGAACTGGGTAGAATCTTAGTTCAATCTGGAGAGAATTATCTTTACAATATTGAGTTGTCCAATCAATGAACATAATATATCTCTCCATTTACTTGCATCTTCTAGAATTTCTCTAAATAATGTTCTATAGTTTTCTAAATGAAGTGTATTTGTTAGATTTCTTAACAGATATTTGATTTGTTTATAGTATTATAAGTGATATCTTCAGAGATTTCAGTTTTCTGTTTTCTGTTGTATTTTCACAGAAACAATTATTTTTAACATTGATTTGATATTCAGCAACCTTGATAAGCATGCTTATAATAATTTACATGTAGATTGTTTTGGATTTTCTATGTGTACAATTATATAATCTGTAAATAATGATAATTTTGTTTCTTCTTTAATCTTTTTCATTTTTTAAAATTTAACCCTCTTTTTTTAAAAAATGTTTATGTATTTTGAGAGAGATGAGCAGGGGAGAGTCATAGAGAGAGGGAGAGAGAATTCCAAGCAGGCTCGGGACTATCAGTACAGAGCCTGATGTAGGGCTCAATCCCACAAACTGTGAGATCATGACCTGAGCTAAAATCAAGAGTCAGATGCTCAACAAGATGAGTCACTTGGGTGTCCCATATAATCCTTATACATTTTAATTCTCTTTCTTGGCTTATTGCATTATCCAGGACCTTTCAGTATGTTGTGAATAGATGTGGTGAGAGTAGACATCTGTGTCATTGCCAATCTCAAAGGGAAAGCCTACAACCTTTCACCATTAAAAATAATGTCTTCTGTAGGCTTTTTGCAGACATCGTTTATAAAATTTAAGACATTTCCTTCTATTCATAGTTTGCTAGGAGTTTTTACTTTGAACGATGTTAAATTTTATCAAAAGCTTTTCTGTATCTATTGAGATAATCATGTAATTTTCATCTTTTATCCTCTTTTTTTTATGTTTTTTATTTATTTCTAGGAGAGAGAGAGAGTGTGAGCAGGGGAGGGTCAGAGAGAGAGGGAGTCACAGACTGAAACAGGCTCCAGGGTCTGAGCTGGCAGTCAGCACAGAGCCCGACGCGGGGCTCGAACCCACGAACGGCGAGATCATGACCTAAGCGAAAGTCGGACGCTTAACTGACTAAGCCACCCAGGCGCCCCATCTTTTATCCTCTTAATACATAAAATTAGGTTGATTTTTCAAAAGCCAAATTAACTTTGCAGTTTTGGAGTAACTATAACTTGGTTGGATGTATTAACCTTTCAATTTGTTGCTAGGCTATATGTTCTAACATATTTTTAGAAATTTCACATACACGTTCCTGAGTTAGATTGGCTTGTAACTTTCCTTTCCTGTACTGTCTTTGTTAGGTGTTTGGTATCAAGGTTATTTCAACCTTGTAAACTGTATTGGGTAGCCTTTTGGGGTTCCTAGACCCAACTCTAATGCAGGGATGTAGGGGGCCTCATGCAGAACATCAAGCAATTCTCAGACACCAGCAGGATGTCTGAGAATTCAACTTAATTCTGACAGTATCTACCCAAGAACAGCATCAGATCCAACAGGGTAAGGGTTTAGTCCTACAAGGCTGCCCCCGACCCTTCACTTCAGATGCCAGTCACAAGCCTCACGCTGTTACCTGTGCTTCAGGTGACTGACTATAGGTTGGAGGTTCCAGTGACCTTCTTAGGTTTGTCTGGTTTGCTAGAGGGCTCACAGAACTCAGGCAAACACTTACATTTACCAGTTTATGAAAGGCTATGATAAGGGACATGAATCAATAGCTAGATGAGATACATTGGGCAAAGTCCCGCCCAAAGGAGTTTCTGTTCCCAAAGAGCTTGGAGCCCAGCTTGGTGGTATGTGGAAGTGTCCTTGTTCCCCAAGCCTGGAAGCTCTCCAAAAAAGTACCAAAAAGCAGTTCTCTTGGGTTTTTATGGAGACTTTATTACAAAGACCTGATTGACTTAAGTCATTGACTATCGGCTGATTCAACCTCCAGCTCTTCTCCCCTGCTGCTGCTATAAACAACTTTGTGCAGGGTTTTATGTGGACATAAGTTTTCAACTCCTTAGGGTAAATCTCCAGGAGTATT
This sequence comes from Proteles cristata cristata, assembly GCA_017311185.1. Classification (NCBI taxonomy): domain Eukaryota; kingdom Metazoa; phylum Chordata; class Mammalia; order Carnivora; family Hyaenidae; genus Proteles; species Proteles cristata. The sequence continues at coordinate 6,314 of JAESUZ010002313.1, forward strand.
ATTGCTGGATCATATGGTAAGAGCATGTTTAGTTTTGTGAGAAACTGTCATAAATTGAGAGAGAAAGAGAGAGAGAGAGAGAGAGAGAAAGGAAACTGCCAAGCTGTCTTCAAAGTGACTATACCATTTTGCATTCTCATCAGCAACATATAAAGATTTCCTGTTTTTACGTATCCTTGTCAATATTTGGCATTGTCACTGCTTTGGCTTTTGGCCATTCTAATAGGTGTGTACTGGAATCTCATTGTTTTAATTCACATTTCTCTGCTGGCACATGATAAAGACCATGTGCTTATTTGCCATCTGTACATCTTTAGTGAGGTGTCTTTTAAGGTTTTTGGTCCATTTTTTAAAATTTAACATTTTTTTAATTTATTTTCGAGAGACAGACAGAGCGTGAGTGGACAGGGAGAAAAAGAATCTGAAGCAGGCTCCAGGCTCTGAGCTGTCAGCACAGAGCCAGACATGGGGCTTGAACCCACAAACCCTGAGATCATGACCTGAGCCGAAGTCAGAGGCCCAACTGACTGAGCCACCCCAGTGCCCCTTGGCCCATTTCTTAATCAGATTTTTAAAAAAATTTTTAATGATTTAATTTATTTTTTAAGTTATTATTATTTTTTAAATTTACATCCTATTTGGTTAGCATATAGTGCAATAATGATTTCAGGAGTAGAATCCAATGATTCCTCCCCTATATGTGACACCCAGTGTTCATCCCAGCAAGTGTCCTCTCTACTACCCTTCACCCATTTGGCCCATGCCCTTCCCAGAACCCCTCCAGCAACCCTCTGTCTTCTATATTTAAGAGTCCCTTATGTTTTCTCCCCCTCCCTGTTCTTATATTATTTTTGTTTCCTTTCCCTTATGTTCATCTGTTTTGTATCTTAAATTCCACATATGAGTGAAGTCATATGATATTTGTCTTTCTCTGAGTGACTAATTTCACGTAACGTAATACCCTCTGCTTCCATCCACATTGTTGCAAATGGCAAGATTTCATTCTTTTTGATTGCCGAGTAATACTCCATTGTATATATATACACCATGTCTTCCTTATAAAGGATTTATTTTTAAGTGGTCTCTACTCCCAAGGTGGGACTTAAACTCCAACCCTGAGATCAAGAGTCACACACTCCACTGACCACGCCAGCCAGGTGCCCAATTTAATCAGGTTTTTAAAAATTGTTGCTGAGTTGTTTTATTTTTAATCCCCCCAGCTCCCAACCCCTATTTTTGAGTTTTAAGAGTTCTTTATATATTGTGAGCAACAGCCTTTTATCATACGTGGTTTTTTTTTAATGTTTTATTTATTTCTAGGAGAGAGAGAGAGAGAGACAGCGTGAGCAGGGGAAGGTCAGAGAGAGAGTGAGTCACAGACCGAAACAGGCTCCAGGCTCTGAGCTGGCAGTCAGCACAGAGCCCGACGTGGGGCTCGAACCCACGAACCGCGAGATCATGACCCAAGCGAAAGTCGGACGCTTAACCGACTAAGCCACCCAGGTGCCCCCATACATGTATTTTTTAATATTTATTTTTTGAGAGAGACAGAGAGCACAAGCAGGGGAGGGGCAGAGAGAGAGGGAGACACAGAATCTGAAGCAGGCTCCAGGCTCTGAGCTGTCAGCACAGAACCTGATGCGGGGCTCAAACCCACAAACTGTGAGATCATGACCTGAGCCAAAGTTGGACAGTTAACCAACTAAGCCACCCAGACACCCCTATCATATGTGTCTTTTGCAAATAATTTTTCTCAGTCTGTGGTTTGTCTTCTAATTCTCTTGAGCTTGTCTGTTGCAGACCACAGGTTTTTCATTTTAGTGAAGTTCAGCTTATCATTTATTTCTTTTAGAGATCATGTCTTTAGTGTGGGATCTAAAAAGGCATCACCATACAAGGTAATCAAGGTTTTCACTTGTTTTGTCTTCTTGGAGTTTTATAGTTTTGTTTTACATTTTAGTTTATGACTCATTTTGAGTTAATTTTTATGAAGCATATAAGATCTATGTGTGGATTCCTTATTTTTTCTGCATGTGGATGTCCAGTTTTTCCAGAACCATTTGTTGAGGAGATTATCTTTTCTCTCTTGCATTTGCTCCTTTGTCAAAGATCAGTTGATTATGTTTGTATAGGTCTGTTTCTGGGTTCTCTTTTCTGTTCCATTGGTCTATTTATCTATTATTTTGGCAATACCTCACTGTCTTATTACTGTAGCTTTATAGTAATTCTTGAAGTTGAGTAGTATCTATTCTTCAATTTTGTAACTCTCCAGCAAGATAGTGTCAACTATTCTGGGACTTTTGCCTATCCATATGAACTTTGGAATTATGAATGTTGATCCATAAAGTAACTTTATGGGATTACATTGATGTATAAGTCAAGTTGGGAAAAACTGACATCTTGACAATATTGAGTCTTACTATCCATGAGCATGGACTATCTCTACATTTATTTAGTTTTTCTTTGATTTTATTCATTAGAGTTTTAGTTTTTCTTATATAGATATTGTATGTATTTTGTTAGATTTATATGCTTAAGTATTTCATTCTGGGGAGAGCTAATATAAATAGTATTATGGTTTTTCAGGGTTTTTTTGTTTTTTGTTTTTAATTTTCACTTACTTATTTTTGAGAGAGAATGCGTGTGAGTCAGGGAGAGGCAGAGAGAAAGAGGGAGAGAGAGAATCCCAAGCAGACTCCACACCATCAGCACAGGGCCCAGTGCAGGGCTTAATCTCCCAAACCATGAGATCATGACCTGAGCCAAAATCAAGTGGGACGCTTGGCCAACTGACAGCCCAGCCACCCTAATAGTATTATGTTTTTAATTTCAAATTCCACGTGTTCATTGTTAGTATATAGGAAAGCAATGGACTTTTGTACATTAGCCTTTTATTCTGCAACTTTGCTAAAATAGTTTATTAGTTTAAAAAATTTTTGTTGATTTTTTCAGATTTTCTACATAGACAATCACATCACTTGCAAACAAAGCCAACTTTATATCTTCTTTCCCAATCTGTATACCTTTTGTTAACTTTTCTTGCCTTATTGCATTAGCAAGGACTTCCAGTATGATGTTGAAAAGGAGTGGTGAGAGGGGATGATAGCCTTGCCTTGTTCCTGATCTTAGTGGAAAAACTTCAGATGTCTAGATTTAAGTAAAAAGTTCTCTGTAGGATTTTTGTAAATAACCTTTATCCAGTTGAAAATGTTCTCTGAGAAACTTTTATCCAGTTGAGAAAGTACTGAAAGTTTTTATCAAGCGTAGTAATTGGAGGGGTGCCTGGGTAGCTCAGGCAGTTAAGCATCTGACTCTTGTTTTTGGCTCAGGTCATGATCTCACGTTTGTAAGATATAGCCTGGAGTTGGGCTCTGCACTGAGCGTTGAACCTGCTTGGGATTATCTTTCTCCCTTTCTCTCTGCCACTCTCCCTCTTGTGCTTTGCTATAAACAAACAAACAAACAAACATTAAGTTAAAAATAAATAAGTTAAAAAACAGTCCTTGGAAAATAAGTCAGTCAGAGAAAGATAAACACCATTTGATTTCCCTCATGTGGAATTTAAGAAACAAGACAGATGAACATAGGAGAAAATTTTTAAAAATTAAAAAGAGAGAGAGAGGGGAGGGCAAACCATATAAAGACTCTTAAATATAGAGAACAAACTGAGGATTGCCAGAGGAGAGGTGGACAGCGGAGTGGGTTAAATGGGTGATGGATATTAAGGAGGGCACTTGTGATGAGTACTGGGCATTATATGTAAGTGATGAATCACTAAATTCTACTCCTAAAACTAGTATCACACTATATGTTAACTAACTGGAATTTAAATAAAGACTTGAAACAAACAAAAAAAATTGATACAAAGAGGCAAACTAGGCAGTAAGAAAGGGTGGTACAGGGATGCCTGGGCAGCTCAGTCAGTTAAGTGACTGAGTTGATTTCAGCTTAGGTCATTATCTCATGGTTCATGAGATTGAGCCTGGCATCTGGCTCTGCACTTACAGTGCAAAGCCTGCTTGGGATTCTCTCTCTCTCTGCCTCTATTCTGTGTACTCTCTCTCTCTCTCTCTCAAAATAAACTTAAAAAAAAAAAAAAAGAGTGGTGCCTGGGTGACTCAGTTGTTTGAGTGTCTGACTTATGTTCCAATCATGACCTCATAGTTCGTGGGTTTGAGCCCTATAAACAGGCTCTCTGCTGTCAGCTTAGAGCCCACTTTAGATCCTCATCTCCCTCTGTCTCTCTGCCCCTCCTCTGCTCATGCATGTGTGCTCTCTCTCAAAAATAAATAGAAAAAAGATAAAAAGCATGGTACAGAGAATTTTAGTTTTCTTTTATGAAGTCATACAATGTTCAACTATATTTCTAAAATGTCAATGAAATAAAAAAAAGGAATAGTTGAAAATAGGAATAGTTATTGAATTTTGTCAAATACTTTTTCTATATCTATTGATATGATCACATGATTTTTCTTTCTTAGTCTGTTGATATGATGGATTACATTAACTGATTTTCAAATGTAGAACCAGCCTTGCATACCTGGAATAAATTCTACTTTGTCATGGTGCATATAATTTTTTTTAATGTTTTTTATTTATTTCTAGGAGAGAGAGAGGGACAGCGTGAGCAGGGGATGGTCAGAGAGAGAGGGAGTCACAGACTGAAACAGGCTCCAGGCTCTGAGCTGGCAGTCAGCACAGAGCCCGACCCGGGGCTCGAACCCACGAACCGCGAGATCATGACCTAAGTGAAAGTCGGACGCTTAACCGACTAAGCCACCCAGGCGCCCCTGCATATAATTTTTTTATACATTGTTGGATTTGACTTGCAAATTTTTGTTAAAGATATTTGCATCTATATTCTTGAGAGACCTTGGTCTGTAGTTTTCTTTTCTTATAATATCTGTATCTGGTGTTGGTATTGGGACAATGCTGGCCTCATTGAATGAGTTAAGGAAGTATTCTTTCTGTTTCTATCCTCTGAAAGAAATTGTGGAGAAGGGCTCCTGGGTGGCTTAGTTGGTTAAGCATCAGGTCATGATCTAGTGGTACATGGGATTGAGCCCCACATCAGGCTCTGCTCCAACAGGATAGAGAGAGCAGATTCTTTCTTCCCCCCTCCCCCATCCATCCTCTGCTCATGCTCTCAATCTCTAGAAATAAATAAAATTTAAAAAACTGTAAAGAATTGGTATCATTTCTTTCTTAAATATTTGATAGTATTCATCAGTGATTGCATCTGGGCCTGGTGCTTTCTGTTTTGGAAGGTTATTAATTATTCACTCAATCTGTTTAATAGATATTGGCCAATTCAGGTCATCTGTTTCTTCTTGTGTGAGTTTTGGCAGATTGTGTCTTTCAAGGAATTGGTCCTTTTCATCTAGATTATCAGATTTGTGAGCATAGAGTTTTGTTCATAGTAGTTCTTTATTATTCTTTTAATTTCCATGGCATCTACAGTGACGTCTTCTCTTTCATTTCTGATATCAGTAATCTCGTGTCTTTTTTTTTTTTTTTTCTTAGTTAACCTCACTAGAGGCTTGTGAATTTTATTGATATTCTAAAAGATACAGCTTTGGGTTTAATTGATTTTTTTCTGTTGTTTTCCTGTTTTCCATTTCATTGATTTCTGCTCTAATTCTTATTTCTTTTCCTCTGCTTACTTTGAATTTAATTTGCTCTTCTTTTTTTAGTTTCCTAAGGTAGATACTTAGATGATTGATTTTAGATTTTTCTTCTCCTCTAATATATATGCATTTAATGGTATAAATTTCCCTGTAAGCATTACTTTCACTACATCTGTAAATTTTAATGTTATGTTTTAATTTTCATTTAGTTTAAAATATGTTTAAATTTGTGTTGAGATTTCTTCTTCAACCAATGTGTTATTTAGAAGTGTATTGTTTAGGGGCGCCTGGTGGCTCAGTCACTTAAGTGTCCAACTCCTGATGTCAGCTCAGGTCATGATTTCATGGTCATGAGATTGAGCTCCATGTGGGGCTCTGCACTGGGCATGGAGCCTGCATTCTCTCCCCTGCTTGTGTGCATGTGCTCTCTCTCTCTCAAAAATAAAAAGATAAAGTAGATTTCTTATAAACAACCTACACTTGAGTCTTGTTTATTGGACCCATTCTGATTTTCTATTTTAATTGGTGTATTTTGGGCGTTGTCATTCAAAGTGACTACTGATAGACTTGGATTAATATTTACCTCCTCGTTATTGTTTTATATTAGTTGTCTTTGTTTTTTGTTCCTATTTTTCTCTTCCCTCCTTTTCTTGCCTTTTGTTGAATTAAACATTTTATATTATTCCACTTTCGTTCCTTTCCTCCATTTTTTTGGTAACAGTTCACTGAGATATAATTCCTATGCCGTACAACTTACTCATCCAGAGTGTACAAAGCAATGGTGTTTATTGTATTCAGAGTTGTGAATATCACCTCACTTGTAGAACATATCTCTTACCCCAAAAGACACTCCATACCTATTTCCCTTTCTACAGCCGCCCCCATCCCTAGTAACCATTCATTCATTTTCTGTCTATATGGATTTCTAGATATTTCATATCAATGGAATCATACAGTAACTGACTTCTTTCATTTAGCATAATGTTTCCAAGCTCCACCCATCTTGTATCATGTTTGAGTATTGCATTCTTTTTAGAACTACATAATATTCCATTGTATGGATATATCACATTTTATTTATCCATTAACCAGTTGACAGGCATTTGAGTTTTTTTCCACTTTTGGTCTATTATGAATGTGTAACTATGAACATTTGTGTCCAAGTATTTGTGTGGACATATCTTTTCACATCTCTTAAGTAAATACCAAGGAGTAAAATTGTTGAGTCATATGGTAACTCCCTGCTTAACCTTTTGAGGAACTGCCAGACTGTTTTCCAAAGTGGCTGCACCATTTTACATCCCATTAGCAGTTTTTATGGGTTCCAATTTCTTCACATGCTAAGCAACACTTGCTATTATCTGTCTTGTGGAATATAGTCATTTTAGTAAATGTGAGATGGTATCCCATTGTTGCTCCACTAGTTTTGATATGTAGTATTTTTGTTACCCAGTTTCTTCCATTGACCCTTTCCTTATTAGAATTAAGTTCCCTTCTTTCTAAACCTCTAAGAATTGTGATTTTGTAGTTGTTACTGAGCTCTAACAAAACTGTATTGTCATTAAAGAACATATTCTATATAATTTAAATCCTTTAAAATTTGCTGATATGTGGGGCACCTGGGTGGCTCAGTCGGTTAAGCATCTGACTTTGGCTCAGGTCATGATCTCACAGTTCGTGGGTTAGAGCCCCACGTCGGGCTCTGTGCTGACAGCCAGCTCAGAGCCTGGAGCCTGCTTCAGATTCTATGTCTCCCTCTCTCTCTGACCCTCCCCTGCTCATGCTGCCTCTCTCTCTCTCTCTCTCTCTCAGAAATAAATAAAACATTAAAAAATTTTTAAATTAAAAAAATTTGCTGATATGTGCTTTATTGATCATATATGGTCATATTTTGTCATTCTCTGTATGCATGAAGAGTATTTGCAGTGTGGAGTTAAGTGTTGTAGGTATGACAATTAGGCTATAGTAATGTTACTTATATTTTCTATATCATAATGGTTTTTTGTCTGATTTTTCTATTGATTATGAGAAATGGGTTAAAAATTTCCTATCATGATCATGGATTTATCTATTTTTCCTTATAGTTACATCAATGTTTGTTTTACAAAATATAGGACTGTGTTACAGAATGCACACTGATTTAAAATGATTATAGCCTGGTGAATTGATCCTTTATAGCATTATGGGGTGACCATCTGTATCTGTTGTAATGACGTTGGCCATTTTGTCTAATGGTTCCATAGTTATATCACTTTTCCTTTGGTCGGTGCTTACAAAGTATATATTTGCTTTTTGCTTTCTTTCTTTTTTTTACTTTCAACATCCCTGTATCCTTTTCTAACTTTAAAAAAAAAACTATTTATTTACTTTGAGGGTGGGGAAGAGAGAGAGGGAGAGGAAGGAGAGGTAGAAAGATGGGGGAAGGTTTGCAGAGAGAGAGAGAATCCCAAGCAGACTCCACACTGTCAGTGAGGAGCCCAGTGTGGGTCTTGAAATCACAAACCATGGGATCATGACCTGACCAGAAGTCTGACACTTACCTGACTACGCCACCCAGGTACTCCAATATCTTTCTGTTTTAGCTATTTATCTTATAAACAACATATGGATGGTTTTACCAGTCTGAATTTTTTTTAACTGAAGAGTTTAGTCCATTTATATTACAATTACTAATAAACTTAGATTTAAGTCTCCCACCTTACTATGAACTTTATCTTTATTCTCTGTTCCTCTTGTCCTTTTTTTCATCTTTTAGATTTTCTTAATTTTTAATTCTTTGCATCAAAACACTCTACACTTTTATTTAATACCTGACAAAATATTTTTCTTTCTTTCTTTTTTAAATAAATTCTATGCCCAACAGGGGGCTCAAACTCACAACCTTGAGGTCAGGAGTCACACATGCCTCTGACTAAGCCAGACAAGTGCCCCTAGCAAGATCCTTTTAAACAATCTCCTTTGAAAATTTATGTGTTGAGTTGGAGCTTCAACCTTGTCTTTATTACCATTTGCCTAGTTTACGTTTTAATCATTGCGTGTTTTGCCACTATCAGTTTGAAAGTTACTAACTTTTTATCTTTTTAAATGTTTATTTTTGAGAGACAGAGAGAGAGCACGCATGAGGTGGGAAGGGGCAGAGAGAAAGGGATCGGAAGCAGGCTCTGCACTGACAGCAGAGAGACCTATAATAGGCTTGAACTCAACAAACTGTGAAATTGTGATCTGAGCCGAAGTTGGACACTTAACCATCTGAGCCACCCAGGCACCTCTATTAACTCTTTTTCTGTTTATTTAGTTATTTCTCTATAACATTTTTGACCAATTTGCCATCCTGTGATCACTGGGAATGTTCTATATTTATGCTATCTAACGTAGTAGCCACTACTAGCTACCGGTGACTATTGAACATTTGAAATGTGGCTAATAAAACTGAGGAACTTAATTTGAAATTGTCTTTTAGTTTTACCTAATTTAATTTTAAACACCATACGTGGCTTGAGGCTACCATATTGGATAGCACAGTTCTCAAAATTGCAGCACATTACATTCTTTTCAAAGTCTGATACTGGTATTGTTATTACTCTTCTCCCACACAATGCAAAAACCTTAGAACGCTTACTTACTTGTTCCTCCCCCGTCATATATGCTACAGTCAATATTTTAAAATTCTCTCCATATATTTTTCATTTTCTAAAGACACTATTGTTATGATGTTACACTGTGTCCCTTTGTTCAGTCCATTCCTGAGTCACTCTGGTCTTTCTTTCCCTGAATTGTAAGCTCATTTTCACCTCAGAGTCTTTGTACTTACTGTTCCATCTGCCTAGGCTACCTTCCCCTTACATAGATGTAAGGTTGGCTCTTCCTCATTATTCAGATCCCCACGCAGGTGGATATTCTTTTTCTTTTTTCTTTTTAAAGTAGGCTTCACGCCCAGCATAGAGCCCAATGCAGGGCTTGAACTCATGACCCTGAGAACAAGACCTGAGCCGAAACCAAGAGTCAGATCCTCAACAACCGGGCCAACTGGTGCCCCTTGGGTGGATATTCTTAATGAGGCCTTGCCTACACTCTATTGTATAATTTGTTGACTGTCTATCCATATGGTATCACATTCCTAACAGCCTTCATCATTATGCTCCTTCTGAGAGACCCCATATTTCAGTGTAGGTCCTGACTGACAAGCCAATTAGGGTGATCTCTGTCACCTTGCCAGTGACTGGTTTAAAGCTTGAGCCTGACCAATATCCTTGATGAATACGGATGCAAAAATTCTCAACAAGATCCTTGCAAATCGAATCCAGCAGCATATCAAAAGAATCATCCACCAAGATCAAGTGGGATTCATTCCTGGGTTACAGGGCTGGTTCAACATTCGCAAATCAATCAATGTGATACATCATATTAATAAAAGAAAAGATAAAAACCATATGATCCTGTCAATAGATGCAGAAAAAGCATTTGACAAAATACAGCATCCCTTCTTAATAAAGACTCTCGAGAAAGTTGGGATAGAAGGAACCTACTTAAACATCATCAAAGCCATCTATGAGAAGCCTTCAGCTAACATCATCCTCAACGGGGAAAAACTCAGAGCTTTCCCCTGAGATCAGGAACACGACAGGGATGCCCACTCTCACCACTGCTGTTTAACATAGTGCTGGAAGTCCTAGCATCAGCCATCAGACACCAAAAGGAAATCAAAGGCATCAGAATCGGCAAAGAGGAAGTCAAACTTTCACTCTTCGCAGATGACATGATACTCTACATAGAAAACCCGACAGACTCCACCAGAAGCCTACTAGAACTGATCCAAGAATTCAGCCAAGTTGCAGGGTACAAAATCAACGTACAGAAATCGGTTGCATTTTTATACACCAACAATGAAGCAACAGAAAGAAATCAAGAAACTGATCCCATTCACAATTGCACAAAAAACCATAAAATACCTCGGAATAAACCTAACCAAGGATACAAGAGATCTGTATGATGAAAACTATAGAAAACTTATGAAGGAAATTGAAGAAGACACAAAGAAATGGAAAAACATTCCATGCTCATGGATAGGAAGAATAAATATAGTTAAGATGTCATTACTACCTAAGGCACTCTACACATTCAATGCAATTCCAATCAAAATTGCACCAGCATACTTCTCAAAACTAGAACAAACTATCCAAAAATTTGTATGGAACCACAAAAGACCCCGAATAGCCAAAGTAATCCTGAAAAATAAAACCAAAACGGGAGGGATCACCATCCCAGACTTTAGCCTCTACTACAAAGCTGTCATCATCAAGACAGTATGGTATTGGCACAAAAACAGACACATAGACCAATGGAACAGAATTGAGAACTCAGAAGTGGACCCAAAGTATACAGCCAACTAATCTTTGACAAAGCAGGAAAGAATATCCGATGGAAAAAAGACAGCCTTTTTAACAGATGGTGTTGGGAGAACTGGACAGCAACATGCAGAAGAATGAAACTAGATCATTTTCTCACACCATGCACAAAAATAAACTCAAAATGGATAAAGGACCTGAACGTGAGACAGGAAACTATCAACACCCTAGAGGAGAAAGCAGGAAACAACCTCCTTGACCTCCACCGCAGCAACTTCTTACTTGACACATCCCCAAAAGCAAGGGAATCAAGAGCAAAAATAAACTGTTGGGACCTCATCAAGATTAAAAGCTTCTGCACAGCCAAGGAAACAACCCAGAAAATTAATAGGCAACCAACGGAATGGGAAAAGATAGTTGCAAATGACATATCAGATAAAGGGTTGATATCCAGAATCTACAAGGAACTCACCAAACTACACGCCCGAAAAACAAACAACCCAGTGAAGAAATGGGCAGAAGATATGAACAGACACTTCTCCAAAGAGGACATCCAGATGGCCAACAGACACATGAAGCGATGCTCAGCATCCCTCCTCATCAGGGAAATACAAATCAAAACCACACTGAGATACCACCTCACGCCAGTCAGAGTGGCTAAAATGAGCAAATCAGAGAACTCTAGATGCTGGCGAGGATGTGGAGAAACGGGCACCCTCCTACACTGTTGGTGGGAATGTAAACTGGTACAGCCCCCTCTGGAAAACAGTGTGGAGGTTCCTAAGGAAACTAACAATAGAACTCCCCTATGACCCAGCAATAGCACTGCTAGGAATTTACCCAAGGGATACAGAAATGCTGATGCATAGGAGCACATGTACCCCAATGTTCATAGCAGCACTCTCCACAATAGCTAAAACATGGAAAGAGCCTAAGTGTCCATCAACAGATGAATGGATCAAGAAGATGTGGTTTATCTATACCATGGAATACTACATGGCAATGAGAAACAATGAAATCTGGCCATGTGTAGCAACATGGATGGACCTTGAGGGTGTTATGCTGAGCGAAATAAGTCAGGCAGAGAAAGACAAATATCATATGTGTGCACGTATAGGAGGATTAGGAGGAGCTTAACAGAGGACCAAGGGGGAAGAAGGGCGGAAATGGTGGGGGAAAGGGAGAGAGGCAAACCATGAGAGACTCTTGAATGCTGACAAAAACTGAGGACTGATGGATGTGGGGGGGGGAGGGGCATGGAGGAGGACACTTGTGGGGATGAGCACTGGGTGTTATGTGGAAACTAATTTGACAATAAACTATTTGTAAAAAAAAAAAAAAAAAGCTTGAGCCTGAGATGTTGCTCTGGTAAATGAGGGAAGTTTTCTGGAGGAATTCTGGGAAAAATTTCCTACTGCCAGGAAGCAATGACCTCTTTAGTGAATGTCATGCCTGCCTATAATGCCTGGCACTGCAGCAGCCACCTTGAAACTGTGAGGGGCACCAGCCTGAGGACAAGGCTAAGGATAGCCAAACAGAGAGATGGAAAGTGCCTGGTTCTTCAGATATATCACTGAGCATAAGAACCGGCCAGTTCTGGAGCTGTCAAGTCTCCAGGTTTCTGGAAGCCAAAAGCATTTCAACTTTCCCCTTTTCTAATGTGACTCCTCTCTACCACACACACACTCTTCCTATTAGGGTCCTCATAATATTTATCATTATTGAGCACTATTTTTTTTTAAATGTTTTATTTATTTCTAGGAGAGAGAGAGACAGTGTGAGCAGGGGAGGGTCAGAGAGAGAGGGAGTCACAGACTGAAACAGGCTCCAGGCTCTGAGCTGGCAGTCAGCACAGAGCCCGACGCGGGGCTCGAACCCACGAACCGAGAGATCATGACCTAAGCAAAAGTCAGACGCTTACCTGACTAAGCCACCCAGGCGCCCCATCTATTTTTATTTTTTAACAAATATTTGTACAGTATTTACTATATGCCATTCACAGTTTGAAGTCCTTTACAAATATTAACTCTTTTAATCCTTGTAACCATGCCATACAATAGATGGTTTTATTATCCCCACTTTCCAGAGAAGAAAGCTGAGGCACAGAAGTTTTAAATAGCTTCCTCTTGGTCAGAAGGTAGAGCTAGAACTGGGATTTGAACCTAGGATTTCTGACTCCAGAGTTAGTGCTCATACCCTCTGTTGCCTCTCTGGGTTTTCTTTATTGGGTACTTGTTTTCTGTGTGAGTTACATGGAACAGTAGTAGTTTCTTGAGAGCAGAGATCCTATCTTGTTCACAACTGTGGTTCCAGGGCACTGCAGGTAAGCAGAAGTCTATTGAATGGATGAGTGAATGACTGAATGGATGCATGAATGATTGAATGGATGAATGAATAGATGAGTGAATGGGTGAGTGAATGAATGAATTGTAGACTCCAGTTTCGTGAGAACAGGGCAGTTTCTTATTTACATCCACAGCCCTGGGCCTGGAATAGGACTGAGCCTTCCTCAGCATGTATTGATTGGGGCCTGTAGAGTGAATCCATCCCTGAATCCCTGATGACCCCCTATCTTTGGGGGGTTGTGAAGAGAAGCCACAAAAGCACAGCCCTTTCTGTGGCATTGCCTTATTGTTGCTGGGTGCTCCTGTGCTGGCTCCTTCTCATCCCTTCCCTGCAGAGGGAATGGGGCTGGCCTGCTTCTCCCTTGGCACTACATGGCTCATTTGAAGTTCCTGAGGCCAGGCCCAGTGGGCGGCCCGCACTGCCATCATTAATCACACAGCCTGAGGCTGCCTGCCCACGCGGCCGGCTTTGAGGGTTGGCCAGAGACTCTGGTGGGAACTGCTCACTGCCCTAATTGGGCCTCTCTTGGGAGGCAGCAGGTCCCACTTCTCACTTGTCTTTACCCTGGCTGCCACTTCAGCCTCTCAAGGAGGACAGCATGCTTCCTGGTCTGGCCGGCTCTGCAGCCAGCCAGGGCAGAAGTTCATCCTTGTTCTACAAATGGAGAAATGGAAACCCTGGGGTAGACTGGGTCCCTGCCCAAGGCCATGACAAGGCCAAGCAAGGTTGCCAGGAGTAACCACCAGAAAGCCAAGTGACTCAGTGCTGTTCCTCACTCTACTGGCAACTGGAATGAGTTCCCACAAGAAAAAAGACCTCCCTTCGGCTCCTGTGGCCACCCAGGCCCTACCAAGCACCAGGCATAGGACTCTGTTCTGGCGTCCATGCTGATGTGTTTATGTGAGAATTGCCACCCCCCCCAACCCCCCAGAGACCCTGCCAAGCCCGCAAAAACCAGATGAGATCATGGCCAACAGAAGTAGAGGGCAGGTCCCCTCTGAAGTGTGGTGAGCCAAGCTGGCCTGCTAGGTACTGCTGTGACTTCTCTGCTCTGTACCTCAAAATGTATCCGTCCTGGAACATAGAAAGAGTTTTCATATGCTTGATGGCAGGACCAGGGGAGGCCTTGTCTGTGAGTGACTTGTAAGGTGCCTTTCATCAGTGAGACTCAGACAGGTCAGGGAAGAGCTTAATTATCGGCTGGTCCTGGTCACCTCTCTGTAGCCTAAATCACCTCTAGAAAAATCCTCCAAGATCAGCAAGAAGGCTCTCACGACATCCCTTCACAGTCCATTTTTCCTCTTCTGCCACCTTCCATGCCTTCTTGCTACATGGGTCATCTCTCTTTTTTTTTTTTTAAGTAGGCTCCATGCCCAACATGGGGCTTGAACTCACAACCTTGAGATCAAGAGCTGGATGCTCTACTGACTGAGCCAGCCAGGCACCCTATTTTCTATTTTCTATTGAGCCTTCTGGCCCCTCTGGCTATGTCACCTCCTGGTCTTCCTTCTACTCTCTATTCACCTAGAATGAATCAGGAAGCCTCTTTTTGCTCTGATGGTCTTTTCAGGACTCAAGGACAGCCAGAATGCTGTTCCTGAACCTTCTCTTCTCCCGGCTGAATCCCTTCAGACATCTCTCAAATGGAGGATCTCCTGGCCCCCTGGTTTCCCAGGTGCTCTTCTCAGGACATCCTGGGTGGGCCCAAGGGTCTCTGTACTCTAGGTGTGAACCCAGAGGGGACACGTGTCCAGGTTCACCCCAGCACTCACAGGGCCAAGGCTGAAGTACAAATGCAGACCCATGTCTGAAAGTTTACAAGTTATGATTCACGCTAACCATTCAATAAGCTCTACTAGATCTTCGTGCCCTCCTAATGTCTTGGAAGTCTAAGCTTGCGTGTAGGTTTCTTAAACTTGGAGTTCTGCCGCGGAGTGTGGCAGAGCCAGGACAGCAGTCCTGTAGCCTGGTCTCCTTCCTTCCTAGGCCTGCCTCCACCTCCAGTGCAAGATATACTAGGAACACACATGGGGACACCTGAATCCACATGATCCAGCTTTGTCTTATACCCCTCAGCCTCTCCAACCTCATCCCTTAGGGAGAGGCCTGGGGAAGCAGGCTTGGGGCCATTTGGGCAGGAGATTCTGGGGTTCTGGGTATCGAGTGTGGCCCAGAAAAGGAGAGTATGGATCCTGAGCAGGCATGCCCCTTGGCCCTGGGACTCTTCTTGCCTGGGTCTGAGGCCCTCGATGACGTGCCTTGTATCCACGCTCCACACCATGCATCACTCTGTTGAGTCATCCTGAACTGATACCCATGCAATCCCTGAGGCCATTTTCCTGCGGGATGTGACTGCTCTATCTGTTCAGTTGGGTTTGGGGACCTGTGAGCTGGACTTGACCTTTTGTCAAAACTGAGTTTTGTATTTTTTTTTAAATGTTTTTTATTTATTTCTAGGAGAGAGAGAGAGAGACAGCATGAGGAGGGGAGGGTCAGAGAGAGGGAGTCACAGACTGAAATAGGCTCCAGGCTCTGAGCTGGCAGTCAGCACAGAGCCCGACACGGGGCTCGAACCCACGAACCGCGAGATCATGACCTAAGCGAAAGTTGGACGCTTAACCGACTAAACCACCCAGGCGCCCCCTGAGTTTTGTATTTTTAACCTAGTAAGCTTCTTCTGAGCACTACAGGTGTGTCCTCCAGAAAGACTTAAGCTCTAACCGCTCATATCTTCACCACCCTGTGTTTGCTGAACGTGCCACCAGCACCCCCAACCAAGCCCTTTGTAAGTCATCACGCAGCCTGGGGCCTGGCTTTTCCTCTGGTATCAACTCCTCTCTGGCTTCATTGGTCCCAGGGTGTGGGGTGAGTGGAGCTGAAAGCTAGCTAATGATGGCAGTGGTGATGGCTAACGGGGAGTGTGAACGGAGCTTTGTAAACCGTGATGCTCCCACACGAGCTCTGTTTCCTGGTGGACTTTGCAAGCCTGGCAGCAGGGCTGTAGGTGGCCGGTTACCCAGTGCCGAGCTTCAGGATGTGACAGGGCTCACAGCCTCCGACTCCCAGAGCTCCAGCTGACGCAGGGTCCGCCCGCGGGCCAAGCTTCCAGGCCAGCTTCCCCGTTTCTGTCGTCTCAGCCCTCCTTCCACATAACCTTGTCCTGATGGCCCTTACAGTGCCTCCAGCCCTGTGCCCACCCGTGTCCTGTGTCTGAGCGCCACCACCCAGACACTCCCCCAGGAAGGAGCCTGGTCAGCTACTCAAGGTCACACCCTTCCCATGGTGCCCCGCCCCACATTCCAACAACTGATCCAAATGGGGGCAAAAACCCTCGCCACCTGGGCCCAATGCCAGACAAATCCTGATGACCCATTTTAGCTCCAGGCCTCCCTGTGGTGGGGTCAGCAGAGGCTGCCATTGGACCTGCATCACATCTAGGCTCCCCTGGCACGGTACAGACAGGATCATGTAGGTGACAGCAGGCTTGATGGGGGGAAATTTGGAAGGTTTCTGCTCAACCCTTGAATAGACAAGATATTCCTTCACCATAACCTCGATTCCTTAGGCTACATTGTGATTAGCACGCTTACTAAG
Organism: Proteles cristata cristata; assembly: GCA_017311185.1. NCBI lineage: Eukaryota > Metazoa > Chordata > Mammalia > Carnivora > Hyaenidae > Proteles > Proteles cristata. The sequence goes on from JAESUZ010002313.1 coordinate 23,226, forward strand.
AGCTGCCCTCGAGCTGGGTACCAGACAGGGTGCTCAGGAGCAGCACTTCATCTGGTTTTCACGACAGTCCTCAAACCTGTGCCGGCATCCCTTTCTCTGTCCTTCAAAAGGAGGAACGTGAGGCTCGGAGAAGTGCATTGAGGATGGGGACACACAGCATGAGAGAGACATCACACCAGACTGATCTTTCTTCCCCCCCCTCACTTCTTTTAATGTTTATTAGGTTTACCAAATGGGCTTTAGTTTTCTTTCAACTGTGCATTTTCTTCTTAAGAAATCTCAGCTGGGGTGCCTGGCTGGTTTAGTCAGTAGAACATGCAACTCTTGATATCAGGGTCGTGAGTTTGAACCCCATGTTGGGCCCAGAGCCTACTTAAAAAAGGAACGAAAAGAAAAAAAAAACCTTAACTAAGTCACATTATTCTCAAGTACACAATTACAATAATGTCACTCATCTCAACATGATTTTTTAATGTATTTTACTTTTTTTTTTTTTTTTTTACCAAGTATACAGAGAGAGGGACATAGAAAATTTAATAGTATATTTCTACAAGATTTTTTTTTGGACCAGCATCTTTTAATCCCTTAAACTTCTTATAAATTCATTCAAATATCTTTATACTCTTATTAATCCTTTAGGGAAAGCTATTTTGAAATTTGCATTAAAAAAATCTATCCTATGGGCACAGTACTTATTTTCTGGTTTCTCGGTGAAACAGCTGTCTTCCTCCTTGTGTTTCCCAAGGGGCCCAGGAGAGCTGAGTCCTTGGGGGTTAAAGGAGTCATGAAAGAATTACTGAATGGACCAGCAGGGGTGACAAGTGTAGGACTAGTGTCAAGCACAGTGAGAAATCTTTGGAGAGCTATCTGAAACTATCTGAAACTTTCGGCTCTCAGTCGCAGATTTGGGGACCACATTAAGATCCTTTGCAAGATGGGGGTCAAGTGGGTGGGGGTCCCAGCAGGGGACCAGGGCTGTGAGATGTGGGAGAAAGGAAGGGGCTGTTCTTTTGTCCACACCCCACAGAGAGGCTTCAACCCTGGCAGCAATTGTTCTAAAACCAGAAATCTAAGCCACTGTGGGTTCAGAGCCCCGGGGAAAGAGGAGAAGCTGCAAAGGAAATTGAGGAGCAGTGGAGGGAGTAGCTGGACACACAGGCGAATAAGCCGAAGAACCCGTGTCAGGGCGTGACGGGCTGTGTGAAGGGCTGCTGAAGCTCCGTAGGTGGTGAGCAGTGAGACCTGGCTGTGGGCGAGCCACGTAGGCGTCCCCGATGACCGTGACTCGAGCAGGTCTGGGGAGTGGTGCGGATGGAAGCATATTCAGAATGGAGGAGAGGGAGGGGCACCCGAGTGGCTCAGTTGGTTGGGTGTCTGACTTCAGCTCAGGTCATGATCTCACAGTTTGTGGGTTCGAACCCCAAGTCAGGCTCTGTGCTGACAGCTCAGAGCCTGGAGACTGCTTTGGATTCTGCGTCTTCCTCTCAACCTGCTTCTCCCCTGCTCATACTCTCTCTTTCAAAAATGAATAAACATTAAAGACAGACAGAAAGAAAGAAAGAAAGAAAGAAAGAGAGAGAAAGAGAGAGAGAAAGAGAGAAAGAAAGAGAGAAAGAAAGAAAGAGAGAAAGAAAGAATGGAGTGTGCTAGGGGCCCCATTGCCTGGAGCTTTTCCTGTGGAGGCTGGGAGCACCTGGATTGTTGGGCCCATGCCTGGCTCCCAAGTGCCAGAGAACCCCACCTCTGGCATGCATCAGCTCTGGGACAGGCCAAAGCTGACCCTGGCACCCTAGCCAGGAGGGGCCCCACTGCAGTCCTGTCCCGGGCTGCCCCCCTCTATCTGCCACAGAGGAACATCAGGACAGCAGCAGGTTGGGATCTGCAACCTGCACCTCTGCACGTCGCGGTGTGTGACCTCACCTGCCCCCTTCCACTCTGGCTTCTAACCTAGGACATCATCGTTCCTGTCTCAGCCCTTCTCCTGGGTTGCTTCTTGTCCCTGACTTGGACTCGGTTCCCAGTTCTTCCTGCCCACAAGCCTGAAGTACATTGAGGGGCCTTTCTTCCAACCAGGTTCCCTGGGCACACAGCATCTGATCCTACCCTTACCAGGGCACATTAAAATACCTGCCCATGGCCATGCATCTCTCTCAGCTGCACCTGGTGGGTGGGAGTGTTAGCCTGATGGACTTGGTGGGCAAGATGGTCTGTCCAAGCGTAGACCTGAATCATGTCCCACCCTGCTCAGGGCCCTGGGTCTGCTCACAGAGTCTGAAGTGTCTCCACAAACACACTTTCTTTCTTTTTAAGTCTCTTCATTTCATCTTTAAAATTCACATGAAATTTGCATTTGACTTCATGGCTCTGTTTATTTTAATTTTAAGAGATCGACTATTGTATTGCTTATATGTTAAATTCTTAACTTCTCAGGACGCCTGGTGGCTCAGTCAGTTAAATGTCCAACTTTGGCTCGGGTCATGATCTTGCAGTCTGCAAGTTCAATCCCCACATCAGGCTCTATGTTGACAGCTCAGGGCCTGGAGCCTGCTTCGGATTCTGTGTCTCCCCCTCTCTCTGCCCCCTCCCCACCTGTGCTCTGTCTTTGTCTCTCTCTCTCTCAAAAATAAATAAACATTAAAAAATTAAAAACACTTTTTAAACTTCTCCTCCAACTAAGTATTCAAGTGGAACCAATGCCTTGGTTCTCTGACTTCTTGAAGTCCTGCCATTGCAGGGGCCCATGCCTCCAGCACAGGTTACATCTTACAGAGTCTTGCGTGGCCATCGCCAGCTGCCCTCCCCACAACCTCAGAATGGGCCCATCCCCTCTTCCCAGCCTGATCCCGGTGACCTGCCCATCCCCCTTCACTCTTTGAAGTCTGCACAACCTTGCCCAGCCTCCCCGGGGTTGGGCAGGTTGGATGCGCCTGCCTGTGGCCCCACTGCTGCTGTGACACTTCTTGGCTGGTTGGAGGTGTCTGTCCCTCCACTCCTGTGACAGGGACACCGATTGTGCTTCCTGAAGGGATGGGTGAGCTCAGAGAGACCCTGTGACTATCCAATCAAGCCCCCCCACCCCCGACCTTACTGCTTGAGGAACAGTCTGGGCTGCAAGGGGAGGGAGGCAGACCCTTGGGTCAGGCCACACTGGGCGAAGTTGGGGCTCTGTAGATCATGGGGCCGGTGGACACTCAGACTCTCCTGGGCTGGCCAGCCCTGACCAGAGCTCACAGTCTGATGCCTCCATCATCAGAGAGCTGAGTGGCGATTACATTCAGCCGTGTAGTTCCTTGGCCTGGGATGCCAGACTGTGCACTGGGACGGGGCTGGCACCAGAGTGTGGGACGAGGGACGGCTGGCAAGGAAATCAGAGCGGTCCTTCTGCCACCGGCTCCGGCTTTCCGTTGCTGACATGTAAGAGGATTAGGGCTCAGAACTCTGGACAAGGGGCTTTTATTCTCAGGGCTGCATTTTCATTGGCTTGCAAAGCCCCAGAGACAGGAACAAAAGCTGAGGGGGCATTGCTGGATCTCTCACCCTCCAAGCTCCATGCTTTGCGGGGGTGCAGGGAGCCCCAGCCCCATTCGAGGTCAGCGCCTGGCATTCAGCCCCATCCAGGTCTGCCTGAGGCTGGAGCTCCAGATCCCAAGAGAGATCTCCTCACCCTGCTTGGGAGGCCTGAGCCACCTACAGGTTGGCCCAAGGGATTTCCCCAGGGGGCCATGGCTTGCAAGGGAGTCCCAGAATCCTGGAATGTCATGATGGGAGGAAGCATTAGACACCTATTCCAGCCTCCGCTGAAATGTACATGGGGGAAACTGAGTCCCAGAGAGAGGCCATGACTTGCTCAGGGTCGCTCAGTGAAGGAAGGCCCAAGCTGGGACTAGAAGAAAGAATGTGAGACACAGAGGCTGCCTGGTCTTGTCTAGAAGTCAGGCCTTGCCCTTCAGAAAGGCACTGAGGCCTATGTCTTCCCAACACTGGTCAGTCTTGCCTGCTTTAGAATTGCTTGTAAATGGAATCATCCAGTATGTGCTCTGCTGCATGACTTCTTTCTCTCAGCATAATGGTTTTGGGTGTTGACTGTATCAGTATTTTGTTCTTCTTATTGCTGGGAATGCTGCACAGTTTATTCTCCACCTGACGGGCATTTGGTCTGTCCTCATTTATAAAACTTTTTTAAATTTACTGTTTATTTTTGACACAGAGAGAGACAGAGTATGAGCAGGGGAGGGGCAGAGAGAGAGGGAGACATGGAATCTGACACAGGTTCCAGACTCTGAGCTTTCAGCACAGAGCCTGACGCAGGGCTCAAACTCACGAACCGTCAGATCATGATCTGAGTGAAGTTGGATGCTTAAACGACTGATCCACCCAGGAGCCCGGGTCTGTCCCAAGTTCTGTCACAAAAGAAGCTGTTATGAACATTCATGTACAAGTCTTATTTTTATAAAAAATGTTTTGTCATGGAAAGGATAGAAAATAATGTGGCAAACTCACTTTTTAATCAAGTGTAAATATCTTGCCATATTTGTTTCTTTGTTTTCTTTCGAGAAGAAAAGACACATATGGTGAAGGGCCCTGATATTTACTTCCCTGGAGATAACCACCATCTAGACTAGCACCAGGATTCCTGTGTACATTGCTGGTCATTTTACTAGGTATAGTCATTCATTCCACTCAACAAATATTGACCACCCACTATGTACAAAGCCCTGATCGGGGCACTAGTGGTACAGCAATGAGCCTGACAAGCGAAAATCCCTGCCCTTGGGAGACACTAAATAATTAAAATATATGATATGTCAGGTAGTGGTAAGTGCTGGGGAGAAAAATCAAAGTTTCTATGTAAGAAATCAGCCCAAATAAGTGGCTTACGCACAAGAATCATTTACCATCTCTCTTGGGTTCTGTGGGTCAGGAATTTGGGAGCTGCGTAGTTCTGAGTCAGGGTGTCTCGTGAGATTGCAGTCAGGGGGTGGATGAGCTGGGGCCATCACCCTTAGGGCTCCTTCACTCACATGTCTGGTGCCTGGTCTGGGTGAGACCCAGAAGCCGCTTCTTTCTCTGTCTCGCCGTGCTATCTCCACTTGCTCTCTCCAGCAGAGCATCTCATGTAGCAGTCAGGGCTCTAGAAGCATGTGAATGGGAGAGATTTCCAGCTTTGAAAATCAGGATCATTTTTGCCATCACCTTGGCCAAGGCAATTACAGAACTCTGGGTTCAAGGGAAGGGAATACAGACGTCATCCACCCCAGCCCCAAAGGAGTATCGTCATGTTGTAAGAAGATCATGTGGAATGGGATATATCCTGATATGTGAGAGATATCATCTGCCCCAGAAGATAGCATTTGTATGGAGGCCTGAAGGAGGTGAGAGGCAACCAAGTGCAGATCGTATAACTGAGGGAAGAGGATTCCAGGCAAAGGGAACCAACAACAGTTGGAACTAACTAACTAACTACCTGGAGTGTTCAAGAACCAGCAAGAAGTCCATTGGGGCTCAGAGGAGTGAGTGATGGGGAGGCTGGTAGAAGAGGTGAGGTCAGAAATGTAACCGAGGCAGTTAGGTCACTGCAAGGGCCCCAGCTTTTCTCAGAATGTGATGGGATCCACAGAGGGATTTATAGCAGAGGGGTGCTGTGGTCTAACTTAGTTTCAAAAGGGTCACTGGGCTGAGGCTGAGGCTAAGGCAGGGCAAGAGGACTGGTTAGAGCCTACTGCACTGATCCGAGCACGTGATTCGGGAAGCTCAGAGTGGGCTGGTGGTTGTAGAGCTGGACATATTTTGAAGGTCGAGGCACCAGGTGTTGTTGGTAGATCCAGTGCGCGGATGAGAGAAAGTGAGGAGTGGAAGGAAACTGGACTTCAACACCAGAAGGTCAGAACTGGGGGAGAAGCAGGTTTGAGGAGATGATTGTGAGTTGGTAGGAGATAGCTGTCAGGTGTCCAAGTAGAAATGTCAGTGACACGGCTTGAGAGAGGTGTGGGCTGGAAATGTGAGTCTCTGTTCCCTTGTACTGGAAGTTCTAGCCAGGGTAATTGACAAGAGAATAATATAAAAAGCATCCAGATTAGAAAAGGAAGAAGTAAAATTACATTTAGAGATGACTTGAACTTGTATATGGAAAATCCTAAGGAACGTAGACATACACACAACTATTAGAGCTAATGAATGAGTTTAGCAAGGTTGAAAGATACAATACAAAACCAATATGCAAAAATCAGCTGTGTTTCAGTAGCAACGAACTAGCCAACAATGAAATTTAAAATAATGCCATCAACTCTCATCCATTGTTGGTGGGAACGCAAAATGGTATAGGCACTTTGGAAGACAGTTTCGCAGTTTCTGACAAAGCTAACCATCCTCTTACCATATAGCCCAGCTATCACCCTCCCTGGTATTTACTCAGAGGAATTGAAAACATGTTCACACAAAAACCTGCGTGGGATGTTTATAGCAGCTTTATTTATAACTGCCAAAACTTGAAAGCAACCAAGATGTCCTTCAGTAGGTAAATGGATGTGGTACATTGGGTAATGGAATATTATTCAGTGTTGTGAAAAAGTAAGCCACCTGGGGCACCTGGCTGGCTCTGTTGGTAGAGCCTGCGACTCTTTAATCTCAGGGCTGTCAATTTGAGCCCCATGTTGAGTGCAGAGTTTACCTTTAAAAAAAGCCCACACAATTTCATACGTCACCCAGTGCTCATCACAGGTATACTCCTTAATCCCCATCACCTGTTTCACACACACACACACCCACCCCAACGTTTTCAACAGCTGCCTAAGACCATAAATTGATCCACAGACTGATTTAGGTAAGATGGGGCTCCTTTGAAAGAATCTTTCTCTCTCTCTTTTATAAAATGTTTATTTTTGAGAGAGAGACAGAGTGTGAGTGTGGAAGGGGCAGAGAGAGAAGGAGACACAGAATCTGAAGCAGGCTTCAGGCTCTGAACTGTCAGTACAGAGTCCAATGCAGGGCTCGAACTCACAAACTGTGAGGTGATATCATGACCTGAACCAAAGTTGGTCACCTACTGAGCACCCAGGTGGCCAGACTCTTTTTTTTTTTTTAAGTCTATTTATTTAGAGAGAGAGTGAGTGAGCACAGGAGGGTCAGAGTGAGGGGGAAAGAGAGAGAATCCCAAGCAGGCTTTGCACTCCCAGCACAGAACCCAACAATGCTGGGCTCAAACTCACAAACCATGAGATCATGACCTGAGATGAAACCAAGAGTCGGATACTCAGCTGACTGAGCCACCCAGGTGCCCCTGAAGGAACATCTCTTAAGGGCTACGTTTGAGATTTGTTCTGACCCAGGGATAGCTCTTCTTGGCGATATCTTTCCCCGGTTCTGTCTGGTAAACGAGCCAACCTACCATTACTGAATCTCCGTAATTGCTTTTCAGCACAACCTGCCTGGTTTCGAGAGCGCTCTTAGGCTGGAACTTCTCCACACTCTGCAACAAATGAAGTCAATTCCTTTGAGAAGAAATTTGGAGCTCCCTTTGCCTTCTCCTCGCCCCAGGCAAAATCTCTGAGCCCCAGCTCAGGACAACCTTAGGGACAGGGCCCCTCTCTCTCTGAGTGACCCCCTGCTCCAGGAACTGGAAGGAAGAAGCTTCAACTCTTCCTGGCTTGTCTCCACTTTATGAGCCTGGGTGGGACACTAGGGCCCCCGTGTTCTCAGTGGCACCGAACCCATGCGCAGCCTCTCCTATGAGCGGGACGTGGGCAGACTGAGGGAGTCACTGCCTCAGCCGCACCCACCCAGAACTTAGCCTCAGCAACCGGAGGGGGGTGGGGGCACGGGGCGGGGGGCAGGAGGGGAAATGCCGCATGCCGCCCTTCACGGTTTCTGCTCTTTTTACAGGAAAGAGCAACAGAAGATAGACATGTTACTTCAGTGCCAAAGACGGTCACCTAGTGCTTTGATATCTTGTAATATCCAAGCAAAATAGTAATAATACCTTCAACAGTCCCCTAGGGGTCCACTTCCGGTGTGACAGTGTGAGGAAATTTGCAGGCCCCTTCTCCAGTCCAGCTGGCGACAATTATTTAAAAAACGCAGCCATTTGAAGTCTCTGGAGGGGCACCTGGGTGGTCCAGCTGGTTACGCATCTGACTTCAGCTCAGGTAATGATCTTGAGGTTGGTGAGTTCGAGCTCTGCATTGGGCTCTGTGCTAACAGCTCAGAGCCTGGAACCTGTTTCAGATTCTGTGTCTCCCTCTCTCTCTTCCCTTCCCCTGCTCACACTCTGTCTCTCTCTCTCAAAAATAAATAAAGTCTCTGGAAATTGACCTAAGGGCTTACAACAAATAAAGAAATACTTATTCAAAACACCTACTAACACTTGGTTAAAAAAAAAAAGGAAAGCCAGGAGCGCCTGCATGGCTCAGTAAGTTAAGTGTCCAATTCAATTTCGGCTCAGGTCATGATCTCACGGTTCGTGGGTTCCAGCCCCACATCGAGCTCTGCGCTGACAACATGGAGCCTCCTCGGTATTCTCTCTGCTCCTCCCTCGCTCGTACTCTCTTGCTGTCTTTCAAAATAAACTTTAAAAAATTGTTTAAGTAGACTTAAAAAAAAAAAAAGGAGGGGCGCCTGGGTGGCTTAGTTGGTTAAGCGTCCGACTTTCGCTTGGGTCATGATCTCACGGTTCGTGGGTTCGAGCCCGCGTCGGGCTCTGTGCTGACTGCCAGCTCAGAGCCTGGAGCCTGTTTCAGTCTGTGACTCCCTCTCTCTCTGACCCTCCCCTGCTCATGCTGTCTCTCTCTCTCTCCTAGAAATAAATTTAAAAAAAAAAAAAAAAAAAAAAGGAAAGCTACAATATTTGAACCAGTGCCATTCCCACTCTCTCCTAGTTCGGCGGGATGGAAACTCCACTCAGACCGACGCAGCCCAGAGCACCGCGTTCTCTCTCCTGCCAGCTCCCATTCGGAGAACCATCTTCCCAAGAGGGGCAGGTGCCCTCAGGTTGGAGCCACAGCCTCTAAATTCCCCAAACCCCCTCCATTGGAGAGTCTGTAGATAGAGTCAGCCATTTCGAGCGTGGAGCCATGGCACAGTCACCTCACATTGGGGCTGAAAAGGTATAGACTAGACACCACATTCCTCACAGTCCGTGGCAGCTGCAGGCCTCGCCTGTGTCTGCGGCCCAGACTCCTCACGGCCCGGCTCCTGCAGGGCCCATTCCCCACTCTCTGTTAGGACGTTTTCATTCCACCCCTGCCTTACCTGTACACACAATTCTCGGGGACCCGGGTGGCCGTTGAAATTTTAAAGAATGGTTTCTCTTTCTCTTGGCCTCACAAAACTCCAAAGGGGCAGCCCAGACCAGACACCCCCTCTTATCTGTGATTGGTAGTGAGGAGCCTCACAAGGGCTTCTGTTCTCCCTCCATTTCAAAGCCGGGCAGGGCAGCACACTGGGCAGGGCAGGGCAGGGGGTCCGGGTTATCTATTCCCCCCCGGAGGTAACAAGGAGAAGCACCGAGGGGGCAGGGAGTATGGCGCATGTGGGGAGTCCTAGCAGCCGGAGCTCAGCCTGCCATCTGGAGCTAAAGGGAGCCTTAGAGACTCTGGGATTTTAGACAAGACCCAGGGGGGGCCCAGAAAGATGGCCCTTCCTCACTCCAGCCCGAACAGCGGTGATCCCCCACCTAGTTTCTGACCCAGGCCACTAACTGGGCCCAGGTTCCCATATGGGCTGCCGGACATGCCCACCTCCGTGGCCCCTGGGGCCTCGGACACATTCATTTAAAACCCATGCCTCCCCCTCACCGTAGCCCTTTCCCCCAGTCTCAGTCTCGTCACCTTTCCAGCCTGGAGGGCGTTTTCAGATTCCGCCTCTCCTGGTCCTCACTGCCAGGCCCAGCTCAGCCCCTGCGGGCCTCCTGCAGCAGCTGTGTTGTGGCTTCCATGCCCTCCTAGGCCACACTGTGGCGACATCACTCCCGCCTCCTGGCCAGCACGGCCTCTGAGGCTCCTGCCTTCACCTCAGCAGTCACACAGCACCTCACAGACCTTCCCCCATGTCAGCTTTGACTCCCTCTGTGTGCTCAGCCCCTTATCCCAGGCAGAGTCTGCCCAGGGTTCAGGGTGCCGTGTGTGCTCTCCCGGGCTGACCCTCCACCAGTGAGGATGGAAACTAATAGAAAAGGGTTCCAGTCACCTGTCATGCAGGTGCCCTCTGCATGCTTTTCCCAGCAGACTCCTGCACCTTGACAACACAGCCCTGCCCCACATCCCTCACTTCTGTCTCTCCCTGCTCTGGGGTTCCCATCCCTGTAAGGGACGTCAGCTCAGCTCAGCTTTTAGGGAGGCCAGGCTAAGAATGCTCCTCCTTCATCTTTTACAGCCTTTCTCTAAAGCACATCTTCCAGCTATGCAAACAAACCACAGGTCCTGTCCCATTCATTCATTCATCACATTTATTTAGCATGTACTGTAGGCAGGCACTCTTCTAGGTGCTTCATGAATAAAGAGACAAAAATCCCTGCCCCCACCCAGCCTAGTGAGAAGGGGCCCTGGGTAAGCCAATGAAAGGATGGGGGAGAGCTTGACTGGTACAAAGGCAACAAAGCCTCGGTGGAGAGTTCTGGAGCAAGTTTGGTCTGTCAGGGTGTCCCATCTAGGCTGGAAGGGCCAAGCTGCCTTAGCTTCTGCCTCACTGGGTCACCAGGAAGTCTGTGGCTTCAGGGGAGGCTCTGTGCAGCCCAGGTGGACCCTAAAGGATCTGAGAGCTGGAGGTTTTCTGCTGACGGCTCTTCCTGAAGATCTTTCTGGAGAAGGGGTCTGGCTAGTGCAAGCTCTGTGTCTACCACATGGGCCGAGCTCAGGAAAGGCCTTGTGGAGCAAAGACTTGAAGCAGATCAGGGAGGCAGAGGCTGAGATATGTAGAGGAAGAGTCCTTCCTACAAACAGGGAACAGAGAAGCACACATCCCAGATGTGCTTGCCACTGAGGCCACTGAAACAGCGTGAGGCTGAAGTGAGTGAGCAGCAGGAGAGGAGGTCAGAGCAGTAGCGGGCCAGCTCCAAGGCCGTGTGAAGATTCCCACCTTTACCCTGAACAAGAAGGGCACCGTGGGTAGGCAGAGGGGTAAGGACAGTGAGGACATTACTCGGGAAGGGTGATCCTGGAGCAGGAGAGCCCGTGAAGAGTCCACTGCCGAGCTTCCAGGGAGGGGAGCTAAAGACCATCAATACCAGCATCCTAGAAATAGTCCTGAATACAGTGGTGTCAGGATTGCCTAGGGCTTGTTTACCCTGCATCTTTAGGCAGTGTCTGCTGCCCTCTGGTGGATGCGTTAGAGATGACCCAAACCCACTTCCAGCTTTGCTTGGCTTTTGCCAGCAGTCTGTGGGGCCTGTGGGTTCACCTTTAACTTGCAGCTGTAAAAACTCTCTTGTCACAGATCTGATGGATATGACTGTGGAGGTGTCAGGAAGCACTTTGTGGAAGCATTTCATCAGCTTAGACAAAGGAAGGCTAAGGGAAACTGTGGTGTGGATGCTACAGTATTTGGAGTGGGGCTGGGGCAGGGCCAGGGATGTTTCCTACCAGTGATGATCAGAAGCAGGGAGCTGGGGCTGAAAGAGGCATCTAGGGCTGGAGACTGTAGAGCAGGCACTTGTTCCCAGGAGGAGAACAAGGTGAAAACACTGAGGGTGCTTGCCAGAGGCTCTGAGTTCCAGGGCAGTCATGGGATCATGCTGGGAAGGGAAGGGAATGGGGCTGGGAAGTCCCAACTCACAGAAGGGAAGTGAACACTTGAAGGCCTGTAGATCAAAACCGAGCTGGAGATCTGGTGGAGAGAGAGTGAGAAGACTACAGACAAAGGGGGAGCAATGGAAGCCATGGATCCACTGGAAGGAAGCATTGCTGTGGGCTTGGCTGCTGCTGGAATGCAGGCACCTGCACTCCCACTGCTCCTGACACTCCCCACCACTGATACAGCCCACAGTCACCCACACTGAGGGTGCCACAAGGAGGGTGGGAGGGAGGGAGGGAGGAAGCAGGAAAGAAGAAAGAAAGAAAAAGAAAAGATGACATATATAAATACATGCAACAACAACTTGAAAGACATTGGACATCAGGCAACAAAGGACAGTGATCCTGGAGAAATGGACATAGAACCAGGTGAGCCATGTGATTGTCCAAGCTGGCTGTCTCGTTTCCAGACAGGGAGGAGGAACTGTGTAATACTCCCTGAGTTGAAAAGTTGGAGCTAAGAGCCTGGGGAGACCCAGGCTGCCTGAGTTCATAGATAGGACAGAGTGCCAGCAAGAGAGAGTTACACAGAGAAAGATCCTTGAGACCTGCAGAGAGTCATCCTCAAGTATTCAGCATGTGATGGAACGCCCGTGGCTGGGGAAAGAAGCATCACAAAGAATAAGAAGACTAACTGCACTAGAAATAGAAGGGAATTTCTTCAACCTGATACAGGGCATCCATGAAAAACCCACAGTTAACATCATACTCAGAAGTGAAAGATTGGACGTTTTCCCACTAACAGCAGGAATAAAACAAGGATGTCTGCCTTCACCTCCCCTATTCCACAGCTTACTGGAGGTTCTGATTAGGGAATTTAGGCAAGAAAATTAAATAAGAGGGATCCAGATTGGAAAGGAAGAAGTAAACATCTCTATTTGTAGATGACAAGATCTTATACATAGAAAATCCTAAAGAACCCACTAAAAAAAACCTAGAATAAACAATTTCAGCAAGGTTGCAGGATACCAGCTAAATATACATAATCAATTGTATTTTTACACATTTCCAATGAACGACATGAAAAATGAAGAAAAATTTCATTCACAATAGCATACCAAAGAAAAAAAGTGGGAGTAAATTTAACAAAAATACAAAATTTATATTTGGAAAGCTACAAAACATCGTTGAAGAAAATTAAAGATCTAAGTAGATATAAAAATTTACAATGTTCATGAGTTAGAAAACCTAACATTGTTAAGATGGCAATACTCTTCAAAGTCATCTATAGATTCAATAAGTTCATATCACAATTCCAGCTAAAGGGATCCTTGCCTTACACCATGTACAAAAATGAACTCAAAACAGACCAATGATGTAAGTGTAAGAGCTAAACCTAAAAAATTCTTAGAAGACAACACAAGGGTAAACTTTCATGACCTTGATTTTGCAATGGATTCTTCAATGACACCAAAAGCCCACGTGAACATAGGGGGAAAAAAAGAAGATAAATCAGATATTATCAAAGCTGAAATCTTTTTTGCTTCAAAGGATACTATCAAGAAAGTGAAAAGACAGCCCACTGTTACAGAGAAATATATACACTCATTCCTTCAAAATGTGCACCTACCATGTGCCTGGCAATCTTTTAGGCACTGAGGAAATGAGAGTGAAAACAAGAGACAAAAATCCCAGCCCTTCAGCAGTCTGGTGTGAAGATTCAAATAAGGACATTAACCTGTCCAGCTGCTCATCCTTAGCACAGATAAAACCAGCTGTGACCAGAAACAGTATTTCTCTCAAGAAATACCGCAGCTATAGCTATGGTCTGACTGTATCCCATTTCTCTGAGTGACTCCTGCTTTCTTACTAGGAAACTGTTTTCTAAAGTTGAAACTTGCCTGTTTGATATGTCAATTCCTTCCAGGCAACAACCACCAGAAATGTATCTATTATTGAAAAGTTGGGTTTGCTATTCATTGCTGTGAAAGAAAACGCATATCATGGGAAACCATGGGGGGTTATGACTAAGAGTATTAGAACATAATTATAGGATTTGGGCTTATTAGGTGATTGGGAGGAAGGTTTGGGATTGGATGCTATCAGAAAGTGGGGATAATTCTATGACTGAGCACCTTAAAAGATGTCATCTACAGGGAGGCCAACTAGAGTGAGGCTAAAGCTGGGACTGGTAAAGAAACCATTGTCCTCAGGTCGGGGAGAGGATGTCTAGTAGCCTGTGACTTCGACAATGTTCATGTTTTGTGTTCAACGTAACTACGAGTGGAAGTGAACTAGTTTTTCTTGACCCATCACAATCAGTCTGACGTTGATGTTTTGTGAAATTGTTTATGCTCAACAGGACAACATCAAGAACCAGCTGGATGCTAGGAGCTGCTTTTCTCTTTCTTACATACCAGTAAGTATAGAACATTGTTCTTGTGGAGGATCTAAGTAATTTTGACACAGAGAAGCAGCCCAGGTGGGGAGTTTCAGGTAAGTGACTATATACATCTATCTTTATTATTATTATTATTTTTTAATTTTTTAAAATGTTTTATTTATTTCTAGGAGAGAGAGAGAGACAGCGTGAGCAGGGGAGGGTCAGAGAAAGAGGGAGTCACAGACTCTGAAACAGGCTCCAGCCTCTGAGCTGGCAGTCAGCACAGAGCCTGACGCGGGGCTCGAACCCACGAACCGCGAGATCATGACCTAAGCGAAAGTCGGACGCTTAACCGACTAAGCCACCCAGGTGCCCCAAGTGGAGGATTTTTTTAATCGTCTCAACATCTGGGGAAACCGCAATCCAGGAAAGAGGAACAGTTGGTGCCAAAGTCCCGGGCAAGAGCATGGGTGTGTTCCAATCATATTTTCATAGTGAGCCCATCCTACAACCTCTCTAATTATAAAAGCTACCCCTACCCTACCGGTACTCCCTCATTCTGCTTTTGCTTTTCCAAGAACTTTCCAATATACAATTCTGCGTTCATTGCCTTTGTTTTCTGCTTTGCGAGCAAGGGGAGGCGTCCTCACTCATCTATGTAGCCCTAGGGTCGAGCGGTGGGGGACACACAGCAGGTATTCGACAGACATGTGTGGAGCAAAGCCCAGTGTTGGGGAGAGAGCGAGGCCAAGGAAAGGAGCAAAGCACCCCTCAGACCCTCAGGACCAGCGTCGCAACACGCGTACACTCCACCACCCCGGGCGGATGCCCTCCCTCGCGCATGCACCGGCCGCGGCCCAGGTCCAGGCGCCCGCCTGATTGGCTGCGGCGGTGCCTCGAAGCGGCGTTGCGCGTGCGCGCTTTCTTCGCGCGGACTCGAGTGGTGTGTAGCCCTCCGTACAGCTGCAGTCCTAGCTCCCTGTCCGGGAAGGCTCGTCCCCCGGAGCTCGGAATGTTCCCGGAACTCAATAACCTTCTCAACACCACTCCTGACAGGGCGGAGCAGGTAAGACGTCGCGCAGTGGGAAGGTGGCGGGTCCCGGAACGTGGCGGAAGACCTCATCCCCGGGTGAGCCACACGCAGACTTGTGGGCACCGGGGCGCTTGGGAGTTGTAGTCCAGGGATGGCCGACTTGGAGACTGGGCTGGCCGCTGGAGCCTGCGGAGGCTGGGGGTCTTTTCAAAGGCCGTGTGTACTGTGGAAAACGCCCAGGAAGCTTGGCCGACTGTGCGTCGGCTTGCGTTCACAGACGTGTGCCGAGGGGCCCTGTGCGTTCTCACTGGGGTGGGGGACCCGGTGTCAGAGGAGGTTGCCTGAGAGTGGTGAGTTCGATTCTCCACCCTTCACTTGAGAACAGCTTCTTAACGCCCTCAGCCTCTCTCTGGCCCCTCAGTGCTCCGCAGTGAACTCTGCCCCTCCTTTACCTTTTCCCCTTCTTGGTCTTTAATAATGCTATCCCAAGCCGCTCTCAGCCTACTTGGGCTTGTATCAAGTCTGCCTGAGGCATAGCAGCCTCTCCACTCTTCTCTCCCCCTTCTTCCCGCACTTTGGGGCATCTCGAAACTTTTGACATTTTGACCCTGGGGTTACTTCTTTCAGGAACGTACCTGGTTTATTTTATAACCTTTGTCTTCCTAAAGAAATAGTAAACTCCAGACAGCCAAGACACCATGTATCAGACTTGCTTGCTTATTTATATTTATTAAAAAATGTAAATGTTTATTTATTTTAGAGAAAGAGCTAGAGTGTGAGTGGGGGGATGGGCGGGGCGGGGGGGGGGCGATGAGGGGAGGGCCTGAGGAATCCTAAGCAGGCTCCAGGCTCTGAGCTGTCAAAACAGAGAGGATGCGGGGCTCAAACTCACAGACGGGTAGATGGTGACCTGAGCTGACATTGGATGCTTAACCCACTGAGCCACCCAGGCGGCCCTCAATCAGGCCTTTTTATGACCCCACAGTGTCAGGCAAATTATAGTTTTCAGTAGACCCTTGTGGGTTTCAGTTGCTCAAGCCTGAAGATG
This sequence comes from Proteles cristata cristata, assembly GCA_017311185.1. Taxonomy (NCBI): domain Eukaryota; kingdom Metazoa; phylum Chordata; class Mammalia; order Carnivora; family Hyaenidae; genus Proteles; species Proteles cristata. The sequence goes on from JAESUZ010002313.1 coordinate 39,410, forward strand.
TCACTGGGGGCCTTGTTAATTACTAGTGGGACCACCAAAATGCTTAGCTCAAGGCCAGAGTGAAGGAATGGATGGTCAAAGTGGGCACCAGGAAATTACAGCGCTGAAGGTAACCCTCAAGGTCTGATAGTGCAGTCTTTCATATTTTATAAGTGAAAAAAGTCACAACAGCACAGAAGTGTTGTGTCTGATACCGCTTGATTGCGACCTTCCCTATCACTGACAAGGAACTAGAGGTGGCTAGAGCAAGATAGCCAGCCACTGTGGAGACCACCTTTAGAGGTCTTTCCAGAACCCTCCATGATCAAAGCTCTTTCAGAAGCAGTGTCCAGTGCCATTGGGATGAGAATTTTGTTACTGGAGTTCTCTGTCAACAACTACTCTTCCCTCTCTTCCACTCTATTGGACAGATTTGGTATCAGAATTAAAAATAGGGAGGCACGTGGGTGGCCCACTTGGTTAAGCCTGCCACTCTTGATTTTGGCTCAGGTCACCATCTCACCAATAGTGAGTTCAAGCCCCTCATTGGGCTCAGTGCTGATAGCTCCAAAGCCTGCTTGGGATTCCTTCTCTCTCCCTCTCTCTGCCCCTCCGCTGCTCATGCTTGCTTTTTCTCTCTCAAAAAGAAATAAACTTTAAAAAAAAATAGGAAGGACATTGGTCTCTGCAGGCTGTGATTTTTGTTGTATTCTAACGGTAAAAGCTTCTTTTGTTCAGGATCTAGATCTCCTCCAGACTGGTCCCTGAGTTAACCAAGGCAAATGAGAAAGAGGAGGGATTTTATTCTCTCTTTGCCTTGGTAAAGTGGAAGCTGAGATATGCTGGTCCATGAATGACTTTATTAACAATCACTTTAATTGTCGGTTTTGCCACAGTTTTGACTTTTTTTCTTTCTGGTTGTGTGTGTGTGTGTGTGTGTGTGTGTGTGTGTGTGTGTGGATACTGACCTCTTTCTAGGGAGTCTAATTCACCTTTTTGTGTTCCTCTTAACTTGTAGGGGAAACTGACTCTGCTCTGCGATGCCAACACAGATGGCAGCTTCCTTGTGCATCACTTTCTCTCCTTCTACCTCAAAGGTATTGGACTCGATGCAATAGAAAAAGAAACCTAAGGCTAAAAGCAATGGGAATAGTATTAACTAACTAGGTCTTTGGTATTTGGGTAGCCAAATGGCTGTTTATTAGGTAACAGGTTACTTGACTGTCTTGTTCCCTGCTCATCCCTGCCCAAGGGTGGTTGGTATGTGCTCTCTATCCATGTCCTATCTTCTCCACCCAGTGTGCAGGCACGATCTCACTGAGATCCTTGTGTAGACTCTGATTTAGTTGCTCCTCAGTCCTTGTGTATCTTGAGGTCTTTGAGCCCCGGACCCATTGACATGTTGCCCTGGCAGTAGATGCTTCCTGAAGAACATAGGAAAACTGCAGGGCCACTGCAATTTACATGTGAAAATAGATTAGAAGAAGAAAATAGCCAAATGAAAAAAAAGTCTCATTTATCAATCTCCTTGACCCCTACTGAGCCAGGCCAGGATAGAGGGTAGACCTTTGGCACTCTTAGTCGTAATCATTTACAGCTTTGAGAGTTTTTTCTTTTCCAGATGATGTTATTGTCAGCATTGAAAGAACGAGAGAATCTAGAGATAAAAACTTATGTTCAGTAAGGTAGCTAGAGCTTCTTTGTGTTCCCCTTATAACTTCTTGGATACAATACCAGTTTAAAAAAAATCAGTTGTTAAAAAAAGTTGTATTTCTGTACAAACAGAAAAATGTTATTTTTTTAAAACCACAGTTTATTTACAATAGAACAAAACTAAGTACCTATTAGTACACATAACTGAAGAAGTACATCTCAGGATCAATGAAATAGATAAAATTATTGTATATGAAAAAAAGCACATCTTAGAATCAAATTGGGGATGTCAGGTTGCAAGACCTCTTGGGTCTGTAGACCTGCCTCACAGCTTTATTTTCCAGAGGTAGGAAGTATATGAGACTGATTATAAGTAGAGACTTTATTAAAAATATATTTATTTTGTTTTCTAGCTAATTGTAAAGTCTGCTTTGTGGCACTGATCCAGTCCTTCAGTCACTACAATATCGTGGGACAGAAGTTGGTAAATATTGTAGAGCTCCATGGTGCGGAGTATGTGGGTCATGCAGGTGTGAGTGGAGCCGGGGCTGGGCTCCCCTGTTGGGGCTGTAGAGAACTCAGCAAGGGAGGGACTGAGTCAATCATGGAGTCCTGAAACCCTTATGTGAAAGGCTAAGGCAGGGGCGCCTGGGTGGCTCAGTTGGTTGAGCATCTGACTTCAGTTCAGGTCATGATCTTGCCGTTCGTGGGTTCGAGCCCTACCTCGGGCTCTGTGCTGACAGCTAGCTCAGAGCCTGGAGGCTGCTTCAGATTCTGTGTCTCCCTCTCTCTCTGACCCTCCTCTGCCCATGCTATCTTTCTCTCAGAAATAAATAAAACATTGAAAAAAAAAATGAAAGGCTAAGGCAGCATCTCAACCTGTTTTACTCATTTAGAGCTT